>CBVK0100745142.1:0-11007 GCA_900067695.1 Picea abies | reverse complement strand
TTGTCGCCCACCTAAAACTTATGTGGCACCCGATGTTGATCATGGCGTTGCTTGTACTTGTCATTGGACTTCTGTAGGATATCCTGAACCTATTGGTGGATGTGCTGGATCCACTCAATGAACCAGGTGGCTTTTTCAGCTTCAATTGGAGTAGGAGATGAGTCGGTTGAGGTGACCACAAGGGGAAGTGCAACATCTATAGTACCCAATGGTTGTAATCCTAACCCCACCTGAAAGGGGTTGTGGTCGGTTGAGCTATGCAGGGATCGGTTGTAGCTATGTTGGACATAGGAAAGGCTCTCATCCCATGTATGAGGGTGCTTGGAATTATACATGCGAAGGATATGCACAATCATTCGATTTACGACCTCAATTCGGCCATTTGTCTTGGGGTGGAAGGTCGTGGATTTGGTGAGTTTGGTGTCCAATAGTGACCGGAGGCTCAACCAAAATGTGCTGAGAAATCGATCGTCCTGATCTGAGACAATGGTTTGTGGGATTCCAAAATGTACCTAGACTCGTTCAAAGAAGATCTTGGCAGTGGCCTCTACTGTGATGTTCTTCTTGTAGGAAACGAGAATCGACATCTTAGAAAAGTGATCAACAACCACAAAACACAGTTATTTCCCCGCTTGGTGGATGGGAGGCCCGACATGTAGTACATTGAGATGGATTCCCATGGCCTATCAGGAGTAGGAAGAGGGGTGTACAGGCCCTATTTCGTAGTGGTCAGTTTGGCAAGAGCGTGGGCAGTGCAGGACTTGATATACGTATTGACCTCCTATCAAAGTTTCGACCAGTAGAAATGTTTATGTAGCATCGCCATTGTCTTTTCGACGCTGAAGTGTCCTGCCACATGATTGTAGTGGGGTTCCTATATCAGATTCACTTGATCTCTTGAAGGAATATAGATATAGCCCACACGACACAACCACCCATCCTAAAAATGGGAATTATCGACAACTGCGTTTGCACCCAACATTTGGTAGGTGGTGGAGAAATTTGGGTATGTCTCAAAGAGTTGGAGCCATCTAAAGGTCTCATGGCCGCAGGAGTCTAGCACCATGGTGAGTGTCATGACTCACAGACTGTTGAGGGAACCAACAACATGATTGGTGTTGTTAGCACTAGGAATCACCTTCAGATTGCATAAAAGGCAAGCGCAGTACCCATCATGTTATATGTGAATGTAAAAGAGTTTTTTAGGGTTCAAATGGATAGGACTCAAGATGATAATGTTCCAACTTAGAAATTAGGGCTAGCATGCATGCAAAATCAAGGCCTTGGATAACTTCAATCAATATGTGAGAATAAATATGAACAGAGGGAAGACTTTAGTGAGAGGGATGTATAGGTTGTTGTAAACATCAAGTCTATAGACAACCTAAGGAAGAAAGACTTTTAACACAATATCTTCTTGAGTTCAAAGTTTAAGGACACTAAAGAAATATCATAATAATATTATAATCAAGCATATATCATAATATCACCACAATAATTCATGTGAATCATTCAAAGCATGAACACTTTAGCATCAAAAGAAAATAAGTTGCAAAAAGAAGTTGATTTATATTAACTGAGATGTCTCAAATCAAGTACATCTCCAGTTCACAATAACTTCATCAAAGTATTATAGTATAAGAGAGCCTTGCTCAACTATTTGAATCCTCCTTGATAGGTGGAAACCTCCCAACAAGGAGAATATCAAAATTATGACCGCTATAGGAAATTCAATAGCACTGCTGCAAAACAGTTGGTAGCTCCACTTCTATGTCTAATATCTCTCAAACCATAACACATTTTGAAAACCTGAGAGAGATTTTTTTTATTTGGAATGTTATGAACAAAAACATCCTCCATTTTTCAAAAATACCTTCTCACGTTTTCATAATCCAAGTTTTACGTTAGTCACTCAAAACTAGAAGAAGCATCCTTGCAAAATAATTCAGCACAATTTGGTCTGTGCCAAAATTTCAGTAGCGCCAATTCGATAATGCCATCATAATTCGCAACTACATCACTTCAACATTGATATATTTGGTAGCATCTGACATGAAAATGGATTTGGTAACAACCTATGTAATTCATAGCGCCATCATTACACTGCTTAACAGATTTGGTAGAATTTTATGTAGTAAAATGGCAGACCATACTATATAGACAATTTCGTAGCGCCATGGTGCTATGGAATGCCGGTGCTCTTTTGTATGATGTGACTAACCAATGAACTTGATTTGATATGTTAGAAGCCTGTATATGCATGCAGAGGTTACTTAGTTACTTATGGAGAGGCAAGGCTCTTCTGGCTACAAATTATTGTGCTAACAGGTGCTTCATGTTTTATACTTGTTGTTGAGGTGGAATTTCTCCAAGTATGTGGACCACTTTTGATGGAAATCATTTTGCAATTTTTCTTGTGTATGCATGAACTAAAATGTCTTATGATCAATGTGGATGATTGTCTCCTTCCCAAGAATGTAATGTCTCCACTGGTGGTAGGCTTGTTGTTGGCATAAGGGAAGACCCAGGGTTCAGCTCCAAGAGCACACCAACAATTCCTGACTACTGGCCCTTTCATAAACACTTGCGAGGAAGATGCAATCTCACCTGAAGTAGTTATGGTGGGTTGTATGAAACATATGTCTACAACCAAAGGGAAAAAAAAGTGGATCCAATACAACAACAACACATCATCTAGATGTCGGTTATCAACTTAGTCCTACCTCACACATTTATCTGTCAGATCTAACACAGTAATGGAATAACAATATATCAAGAATAAGAGAACACCACATCAATCACACACAACACCAAGATATGCGTGTTTCACCCTCTTCCTAGGGCTATGTCCAAAGAACTGTGCTTTATAATATATTAGGATGAAAGCATACAACTCTTATCTGTTCTCTTAGCTAGCAGATCTTCTCTCTTTCTCTCTTGTCTCTATCTTCCCCCCTTGCGCACCTAGCTGAAGGGTTGATCTTCACACCCAACTGAAGATCTTACAACACATACTTTCCCTGTTCTTCAATGCTTCTCTCCCTTGCTACAATAATCACACATAGAAATAACAAACTTGGAACTCTTCTCCAAACCCTCTTCCCTCATCTAGGTTCTTATTTATGCATTACAATGACTCACCGACAACCTTAGGAAAAAACCTAAGTGCCAAAACCCTAGATACAAAAACACTAGGTGTCTAAAACCTGTTATCACCCCATAATTTATGGGAATCATCTTATGACTTGGATATTGTCTGCATCTGGCGATTTGGTTCACAAATGATATTGCATTCTTCAAATAATTGTATTTCCTCTTTTTTCAACCTCTAGGAAATTACAGAGTGATAACAAAACCCTAGTTCAACTTGAGCCAATTTTATAGGGCTTCACAAGCTTGTCTTTCCTTCCTTCTCGTACGGTGCTCCAAAGCATCCAATAGTGGATTTTTTCACTTGTTTAGTTGTCCATGATCCATATTTCTTATTGATTTGTTATCCTTGATCTCCTCATCCAATGGCTTTCTTTCTCTTATTTCGCTCCATCTTTTCTTCTCTTCTTCTCACTTTGAGCCAGTATCAGTCACTATGTCTTCTGCCCAGTTCACATTTCATCTTTTATGCCTCAATCTTCGCTTACTTCTATACCCAAGGGCCAAGAGGCCCCCAACACTCACCTGTGACTTGTCCTGAGGCACTTTATATCTGATATTTCTAATTTGCTTCGACTTCAGGCTGCATGGAGCAGCCTATTCTTTCTTCTCTCTCCTTCCCCACCATGTGCAGACTGTGTTTTCTGTGTCTGGTACCCAGTTTCATCTGCACTTGGTACCTGGATCCTTCCTCTTTTTCTCTTACTAATGGTTGCGAGGCAACTGGTTGTCATAGTACAGTTTCAATCAGATCCCATTCACTAAACCGTCCTTCCATTCTCCATTAAAGGTCTTCAACTATGAAACTCCTCCTTCTGTGACATAGAAAACCTCATATTTCCCCAACCAATGTGTTCTGAAATTTTCTAGATGCTTCATGAATTTGTTGTGGTATATCAGTACCAAATCACCTTGCTTAAATGCCTTCTTCTTGATGTTTTTGTCATGGTAGGCCTTTTGTTTTTCCTTCTTTACATGCTGATGGAATCCTGTAATAAATCTGTCTTCTTCTAGTTTGACCAACTACGTGAGCCTCTCTTGAACAATGCTAGTGTCATCCATATCTGCAAAGGTTGTGATTCTTAATCTTGGGACCAAATATTCCATCGGGACAACTTATTCGAGACCATAAACCAACTTAAAGGGGGTTTTCATTTTTAGCTTCTTGCAAGTGGTTCTATAGGCCCATAGTACTATTTGTACTCTTAAATCTTAGTCATCCATGTTCACACTGCAAATATTCATCAACATTGTCTCCAAGATCTTATTGAATGATTTAACTATCCCATTTGCTTGTGGATGGTAGGGTGTGCTCTTATGATGATGGAATACAAATTCCTCTACCAAGGATTCAACAGTCTTATTGATGAAATGTGTGCCTTGATCGCTCATAAGGATCTTTAGGCATCCAAACCTAGTTATGATGTCATCAAATATGAAGCGCACAGTTGTAGTTGCACTACAATCCTGAACTTCTCTTGCTTCAACCCATCTGGTCAAGTACTCTATCGCAGTGACTATGTACCTTTCTCCTGTGCACTTTCCTGGTGGGTTTATAGGTCCCAAGAAATCAATGGCCCATTTCTCAAATGCTTGTAGGGTCAGCTGCAGTGCTAAAGGAATTTCATCTCTTCTAGATGGTTTCCCAACTCTTTGGCATATATTGCAGTATTTGTTGTAGTCCTTATCATATCTCTGTAAAGTAGGCCACAAGAGGCCAGATCTAAGAACCTTCTGTGTTGTTTCTTTTCCTACGTAGTGTCATCCTGTGATGCCTTTATGACCTTCTGCTAAAACCAATGGTCATTCTTCTTCCATAACACATCTCCTCGGGATCTCATCAAGTCTCATTTTATATAGATGTCGGGCTATAAGTGAAAATTTTACAGCACGCACTACCAGTTGTTTCTTCTGGGTGATTGTATATTCACTAGGTGCCATTCCTATTGATAGGAACTGGACTATCTCGACGAAGTGATCATCAATATTTATAATGGCCAACAATTGTGCATATGGTAGTGTATCTACAAGACTAGAAGGTTCCTCTCCATGTTCCAACCTTGACAAGTGGTCAAGTCCTTTGTTCATTCTCCCTATATTAACCATGATCTTGAAACTATATTCTTGAAATAACAAAATCCATCTGCATATTCTCCCCCCCAACATTGTCTTGTTGACTAGGTATTTCAACGTGGAGTGATCAGTAAACATTTTAAAGTGTCCTCCCAACAAGTAGTGATGAAAATCTTGCAGCACATACATCATGGCTAACCCTTCTCTCTCAATGGTGGTGTAATTAATCTCAGTTGTTGATAGCTTCTTGCTAGCAAAGGATAATAGGTGGTCAATGTCGCCAACTCTCAGTTGTGCTAACACATCTCCTAATGCAATAGAATACGCATCGACATGCATGTGAAATTCCTTTCTCCAATCTTGGAAAACTAGGATAGGCACAGTAACCATTTTATGTTCCAATGTGTCAAAGCATTGTTGGCATTCTTATGTCTAATGAAACTGACATTCTTTCTTCAAAATATTCTTCATGGGTGTTTTTATATGTGCATAGACTTTAATGAACTTTCTGTAGTATCCAGTATGTCCCAGTGCAGTGTGCAGTTGTTTGACTAAAGTAGGAGAGGGTAGATCAATTATAATGGCAATCTTAGATGGGTCTACCACCAATCCTTGCTTACACACAATATGACCTAACAACACTTTAAAGGGTGAAACGAAGATGCACTTCTTTAGTTTCATGGAAATCTGACACTGCCCGCACTTGTCCAACATTAGAATTAAACATTCAATATGATTTTGTAATAAGCTAAAAACAGTCCAATAATCAAAATATGATTCCAAAAAATTATGTAAAAAACTCCTTGAATGCTTCGATCACCACCCTGGAAAATATGGATGGGGAATTCTTCAATCCAAACGACATCATTGTATACTGGTAGGATCCCCATTCTTTTTCAAATTTGGTCTTATGGAAATCTTCCTTGGCAATCCAAATCTGATGGTATGCTGAAAATCCATCTGTAAAAGAATATACATCTTGTCCTCCTACATTATCTAACACTTCATCAGTAAATGGTGTAGGGGATGGGTCATGCAAACATGCATCATAAATCTTCCTGATATCTACACATATCTTGATCTCTCTGGTCTTCTTATCTTGCACCACCATAGGGCTAATCCATTATGACTCTGCAACACGTTCTATGATTCTAGCTTCCAACATTCTGTCAAGTTCAATCTTCAATTTATCCTTATATTTAGGGTTCAATCTGTAGGGTCTCTGTTTGACTAACCTTGCATCTAGCTTCAAAGGGATCCTCATCTTTCCCATGGGCCCTTTAATGCCCTTCATATCAATGAACTTGGTTGGAAATAAGTCCTGATATTCATGCAGTAACTTTGTGATCTTGTCAATAGTGGAGGCATCCCATTAATGTCCAACATTTGCAAGCTCCCGTGTTTTCTCTATTCCAATATTGAATCTTTTTTATTTTAATTGGTTGTCCAATGAAAGGTAGCTCAATTCCTGGTCCTTCTATGTCTCTTTGGCCTTCTGTTTCGGTGATGTTAATGTTCCTAGGATCATCTTCTTCATCAACATTGATATTGTAATAGCCTTGCAGTTTATGGAGAGGCACAGTCCATCCGTCCTCTTCTTATTCCAAAGGAAGGATAGGTGCCTCCTCAAATAATTTATTTCTTACAATCTATAATGCTTGATCCATTGTAGGATATTGTCTTTCAAACAAAAAGGTAGTGACAAAGTTCTAAGTCATACCTTCCCAATCTGCAGTGATGAGGCATAGTTCTTCTTGAAGATACCAATTGATAGGGGTTGTGTCCAATGTGTTGATGAATTTGTGCACAATGTTACTCCGAGATTCCTTCAAACTTTGCACATGGTCCTTTGAACAACTTCAACTTGTGTACCTAACTTCCTTCTACTTGCTCTAAAAATCGCATTGTCATAAAAGTGACACATTGTACCTACTCTGTAATGTTGTTTTTATGTGTCCCCCACCATCTTGTTGGAGTTGCTTTCAATGCCTCATCCATTTCCAACAATCTTTGTTGTGTTGGTACAATTTCTTCAAAGTCCAACAAGAATTATTCTAAATTATTTAGACCATCAAAGGTGGGTAAGTTACTTATTGTTGTGTCGATCCAGCGAAATTCTCTAGTTAATCTAGAACATCTCCTTGTAGATACTTCATACATTTTTCTCTGCTAGTTCTCTAATTCTTCTTCTGAGTCTGATGAACATGCGTTGTCACTTCATGAGCTTATGTTCCCATCTGTTGTAATATTAATATAATGGTATTGTCTAGTTGTTAATTTGTATATGTTTTCTAGTTCATATGCATGGTCTTCTTCTCTGATGGGTTCTGTGTATCTCTGACCTTCACCAGGATCCAAAGGTGCAATGACCCTAAGGCCATCTCCTTCAAACATCATTCTTCTTTTGTTTAAATCAACCACAGTGGAATTATTGGAAGCCCAATCAATTCCTAACTGTCATCAACTATCTCAATCACCTGGAAGTCTGCAAATGTCCTTACTTCATCAATGGACATGTTCCAATCTTCCAAAGGGTCTTACAACTTGTTGATTATCCATCCTAATATTGATAAGGGAATATATCAACTTAGGTTTTCTCATCAGTTCCCAGGTGTGCTTCGTCATGACATTGACCTCCAACCCTAAGTTGAGGACCACATAGTCTATCTCATACTCTCTAATTTGAGAATTTAGGTGTAGTTCCTTAGTTGTCCTTCTCTTTTCAGAGACTTGGTGTACTTCTATATTCATCAAGGGATCTATCTTTCCTAGCTCGTATTGTCTGATTAAATTTTGTATCTCTTATACAATGATTTCATCCTCAATCAACGTAATACAAGTATATAAGAATTCCATGAGCTTTCCTACCTCTTTTCATTCTCCTGGTAGAGTAGAATGATAAAATGCTAGAGGCATTCCACATTCTCTTACTTCTGGTTGTGTCCTTGATGAAGAACCTTGGTCTCTCCCAAATTCTTTTCTTGCCTCCTCAAATATTTTTTTTTTCTTTGCATCAAACACTTGTGTCTTCTTTGTAGATTTTCTGACTCCTGATTATTCTGTAGTCTTTCCTTGGGTTAGTGTATCTTCTTCGGTAACAATGGCTCCTCTAGTGATAACAACAACTCTAGGGTCCTCTCTGCGAGGTTCATCATATATCAGTTTCACTTGTGGGTTCGCACCATGTCTTTCTTGAAGCTTAGCCAACAATGAGGGACATTCCTCAACAACATGTTTGAATGAGTTGCAGTAACTACACGTGGTACAAGGGTTCTGACAGTCCCTTTCCAACTGTCCTAGCTGTGCATATTTATAACAAATGATTTGGCCTCTACCTTGACCCATACCTCCTCCTCGTCCTCTTCCTATGAATCCACCGTGAGGGTTGAAGTTTCCTCTTACAGGAGAATTATATTGTGTAGGGTTTCCTTCTTGTTGTACTTCACCTTGAATTCTATATACATCCATTGAAATTTCATGCATGAGGTCATAGGCCTTACAATCCCTATCATCATTCCCTACCAACTTACAGAACATGAAATATAGATTTGTGGGTATCTGAACATATTTTTGCATGTAATAGTATTCACCAGGGAGATGTCTATTTCTACATATCTTGCACCATGGTAAGGTAACTTTCTTTAATGGACTCGGAGCTCCAGATGCCAAATACTCATGAAATAGGGGATAGTGTTCCTTATCATGGCCTCCTGATTTGCATCTAATGCACCAGATATCTTCTCTTTTATCTTTTCCCTTGTCTTTCTTCATATCTTCAACCTGCAAAGATGAACTAGTTAGCTGACTCAAGATTTGACTCATACCTGAGATGGATTCTGCCATAGGAGTTGATTCAAGTTTCATGGCGATATCCAATGCCTCAGGCTATGAAGCAATCTTATTTTGCATCAAAGGGACTCTAATGTGTGGTAAAAGGGAAGCAATGAACCATTCCTTGTTCTTCTCATCCGAGATCTGAAAACTCAAATGGTCTTAAACCTCTGATCAAGCTCCCAAACAGGTTCAACTACTTTCTACTTGATTTTTTTTAGTTCTGTAATGCATTGAGATTCTAACTTAGGTTTCTTGAATTTTGTAATCAACACAGTCTTGATCTCATTCAACGGTTTTGGCTGGACAACCCTTTTGAAAAAATTCATGTACCAGCTCAGTGTGCGGTCTCTTAGGGTAGTACTAAACTGAGCTCTCTTAAAATCTTCATCAATGACATTCTTAATACTCCATACAGGTTCGCATAAGAACCAATGTTGATTGAAATCTTCAGATCCATCTCCCCTAAAGGTGGGTAACCTCACCTCATCTGCCCTAGATCTTCCTAGGGTTCCTTTCTGAGTATGCTCTGAACCACTTGTACTAGTGCTCTGATTTATCTGATAACTTAGGTTACTTTGGTTACTTAATGCTGTTAAAACAACATGAAGCATAATATTACTTACTTCAACAGTCTGCACAGTCCCTGAAGTTTCTGACTCTTCTCGCGAGGTTCTTCAGCCTTCCCTTCTTCTGCCCCAACAGACTCTGAATGTTCCTTGTTCAGTAGCTCTTATTTTTCTCCACTATAGAACCCTTATTCATGTGATGGTGGTTCATGATTATGCTCAAACAAGTTCACAGAGGAACTTCTCTGAAGGTTCTTCCACTGCATGCGTGTCTGACCTCTCTATCGTTGTCGCTGTCTGAATTCTTAAACATTAGCTTTTTCAATTTGACCCACTACTATATCTTCATGATGTTCTTCTCATGCAATAACATCTTGATCTTCAACATCAAGAAGTGTAAAAAATTTCCTCTCGGTCCCTTAAAGAAATATCTCTTTGCTTGGCTATACGATTCTACTCTATCAATAACAAACTCAGTAATGTACCCTCCAATGGTACTATCAAACTAGTGATCTACTGCTCTTGACACGGTGTTATCAACTCTCTTGACCTTCTTAATTAGTGCCAACGTCCAAACCACAAGCGGTCTGAGTCTGATCTCAAATTGGATATCTGCTAATGTGGCTAGCCACTTGTATAAGTCCTTATGAATTCCTCCAAATAAAATCTCATGTATATCAGTAAAGATATACCTTCCCAACCAGTCTTCTGTACTAATATTAGGGTTCTTATTCTGAGTTTCTACAAAGTCCTTTTCTTGTTCTTATATCCATGTCTGAATCTCTGTCTTCGATGGAAACCACCTTGACATTCCCTTAAGAAGATCTCGATCCTGGAAATCGAACCATTTGTTGGCACATGGGCAAACCCAGGGTTCAGTTCTAACAACGCACCAACAATCCCTAACTATTGGCCCTTTCGGAAAAACCTACAAAGTAGATGCAGTCTCACCTAAAGTAGCTATAGGGGGTTGCAGAACATAGGTGTCTACAACTAGAAGAAATGAAAATTAGATCCAGGGCAACACTCTCACACAGATCTAGTTATTCTTTATCTTTCTTCAACCTACTGCGCGAACTATATCTCAGATCTAACACAATATTGCATTAACAATATATCATAGATCAAAATAACACAACATCAATCACACACAACAACAAGATATACATAGTTCACCCTCTCCCTAGGGATACATCCATAGAACTATGGTTAATAATATAGTAGATGAAAGCATACAGTTCTATCTGTTATCACACTAAGTCGCCTTGGGTCTCTTAGTTTGTTTTTTGTTAAAAAGAAAATTAAAAAAAAAAGCCTTAGATTTTTATTTTCTCTTTGAAATAATTTTTTCATCCATTAAATGTTATTTATGATAGGACCCCTT
>CBVK0100745141.1:0-11007 GCA_900067695.1 Picea abies | reverse complement strand
GACCACTTTGGAGTTCATCCATTTGTACACCTTATAAATCATGATAAGACAATAATGAGTCATCTATACATTTTTCCAACAATGCAT
The DNA here is from genome assembly GCA_900067695.1 of Picea abies. Classification (NCBI taxonomy): domain Eukaryota; kingdom Viridiplantae; phylum Streptophyta; class Pinopsida; order Pinales; family Pinaceae; genus Picea; species Picea abies. The sequence continues at coordinate 10,920 of CBVK0100745141.1, read as the reverse complement.
CATATACCAATGGAACCACATCAATCCATCTTCATCATGTATCAATGACAACTCATTGATCCATCTTCATCTATGATCAATCAATCAATCCTTTGACATCAATCAATCACTTGACATCAATCAATGACATCAATCAATCAAACCATTGGCATCAATGACAACATGATCCAACAGAGTACAGTCTGTAGTATTCTTTGTAAAAGTTTCATATCCATACAACAAACATTTTGTGTAGGGCATGCTCTACAAGTTTTCTCTCTAGAATAATCCAAAATTCAACAAGGTATGCCATTTTTCTATAACTCCTTTTCTAAGAGGTTCCAAGTAGTGACACCAGGAGGAATTGCATAAAAAACAGTTGTTAGCGCCACCATTTTTATTTGGTTAGGATCATATTAGTCGATTCATGGCTTGTGTGTCAAAGTACATAAGGTCATGTTCTGAACAACAAAAGGGTCGAAGTCAGCAAGTGGCTGGTTGGCCCTTGGAAATGGGAAGGGATATCAGAGTCAAAAACATGTGTAAATGGTACGAGTATGTTGTTCCCATAGAGTTGGGTCATATTAAAAAGGGGTCTTTACGCACCCCAGGTCGAGTCAAGTAGTTAATAGAAGTCACGTCGGTGAGTGCAGTAACCATTATCAGCTCATTATGAAGGTCAAGAGAATGAAAAATCATGGAGTTCATATCATGTATTCCCAACAACCCTTATCACCTATAATTTACACGCGGGGATGTGCTATGGAAAATCTGTAGTTCAATTCGAAACATCTAGTCACCATGAATTCAGTATTCCTTGGCACAGTTCTTCCTTCCGCCTGACCTGTTATAAATTCTAGATGCTCTGCACCCATTTTATTCATGAAATCAGATTTATGCTCTGTCAGTAAATTTTCTCGCAAGCCTAGGTTGATCGAATTCTTCCCCTTGGGAATTCATTGGATCCACCGCATGCAAGATAAATAGTGGTCAAACCATGGAGACCTCCCAAAACATAATAAATGGCGCACGAAGTGGAAAAATTTCTAGGCCTGAGCCCCAAAGTGACTGGGATTCATTATCACTCACAACATGCATCCCGAGGGATACAAGGAGAGTTTTCCCTTTACCCACAGAAATGATGATATCACACTGCGCAGAACCTGGAGTGGAAGGACCTGCACAGGAAGGAAGGATATTATAAGCCCTCTCTTCCCAATAGCAGATACCTTGGAGAAGGGTCAGACCAAAGAAGAATAAGGAAGCTGGGGAAAATTGAATCCCAGATGAGCTGCGTGAAATATTGGTTGCTGAAAAGTTACTTACACGCGTTGTTCGACTGGAACCTATTGAAGGTAAAAGACAATAAAGTGGGAATAGAACGAGGAGGATGGATGTCTTGGGTATAAATGATCAAGAGCCATCTCAACATATTAAGCAGGAGAAACCAGCTATCATCGAACTTTACCAAGAAAACAGGGAGCTAAGACAACAACTAGCGACAAAGACCATTGAAGTGTCATCAGCACAAGGGCATGAAGGGAACATGGCATGGCTCAAAATACAAATAAGAGAGGCACATGATACAATCGTATAGCTACATGAAGAACAAAGGTTGTTAGAAGAAAGGTATGCAAAGTAGTCTAAAGAATGTGAAGCAACCGAGGAGAAATCCCGCGCAGCTCTCGCCAGTGAACAGAAGAAACAAGATTAGCTAAGTTTGTTCCTATATCCACAAACAGAAAGAAAATATTGATAGTTTTGAAGGAGACATTTCAATAATACATTATTTCATTTTGATAATGGCCATGATAGTCAGCAGCCACTTTCCGTGCACATTTCCCCCAAAAAATGAGCACGTGACAGAAATCAAAGCCATTATAGTAGATAGCGAGACTCTAAAAAACACTTTTTCGTTCAGATATCTGATCAAAGGAAAGAATTAACACATCACTCTCTCATGACGAGACCTAAAAGATAAACAAATCCCCATGGAGGATTACAAACAGTCATGATGTAGCCAGATGTATTTGTTGTCTATTTTTGGGAAAGCATCAAGAAGAGAGTCTTTTAACGTAGAATGGTTAGTTTCCTAGTTTTTAGAGATAGTAGTTAGAAGATCAGGGTAGCCCAAGCGGCACCCTCGCCTATATATTTTATCTTTTCGATGTAAGCCAATGTTATCAGAATAATCGATAGGTGCGGACACTAACAGATCTCCCTAGATCCACCTGGATCTAGAACAAAACAGGACAGGACATGACTCTTTCCCTAAGTTATGACCATTGAATTAGCTAGTAGGAAGGAACAAGTAACATACCTTTGTATCTCTTCCTAGGGTCTTTTTTTCTCCCACTTCACTCTGGTGCTCTCTTGAGGTCAAGACCAAGACAACACAAACCAACCAAAGTGAAGATAGCAAAATATATTCAACTGTCAACTTATGAAACCAACCAAAGTGAAGATAGCAAAATATATTCAACTGTCAACTTATGTGTATGATCAAGGAATTACACAATAAAGTGAGAATAGCTTTATGGGAAAAGGACATGCCACTGTATCATATTAATCGAAAGTAGAAGATCCAACCTGATCGCCTTGATGTCGCAAGATTCCTTTCGGTGGCTCTTGGCTCCAACACACACACTTGCTTGATCCTTGTATGAAGAAGATCAAATCCCTCTTGATAGACTTGCTAGAGTCTCCAAGCTCTTGTTCAAGCTAGGTCCTTCACACAATTCTTTCACCAATTCTCCAATGAATCTTGCTTAACCTTTTCCATGAGAATTCCATCAATATATAGAAGAGAATGAGATGGTTACTTGGATAAGAATGATCCCACAATATCATGGAAACCAATAAAAGGATAACCATTCGAATGCCAACCCATTCTTTTAGAATATTCCCTTCTAGAACCATCAAGACTTCATCTTTTTCCAAGATTTAGAACAAGTTCGCACCCTAAATTAAGGTAGCCTGTGAGAATGGATCATTCTCACACCCTATGATATTAGCAACCTACAAACTCTCTTCAAAAGTAAGTTTTCTGGGAAGAGATGAATGTCACTTTTCTCAGGAGAAAGTTCTTATGATGAGCCTGAGTACACCATCATCAATACACCATCAAGATTGACTAAAATCATGGGTAACAGAATGCCCCCCAAAGTATGAGGCCGGAATCAGTGACAGCTGAAAGACTTTGTAAACTGCATGTGTGTGTCAGAAACCAGGAGCGCACCTAATCGGAAACTGGTGAACAACCAAGCATCTGTAGGATATCATATATATTGATTCTGAGGTTGGCATTCCCATACTCAGATCACAGACAGATGACATTGTAGACATAGGTCATGGCGACCAATCATACACTATGGATCCATGCCGTCAAAATATAGCATAGCCACCAGGAATACACTGTGGATCTATGCGAGAAAATTCAAATTGAGATGACATAGCCATGAGACATACAAAGTGGATCTATGTGTCAAAAATTATACATATTCCATCACAACCTAAACAAAGAGATGATATCCAAGGTCTTCAATCTCGTCGCCCAAAAGTAGGAATCTAACCATGTGATTACATGTGTTGAAGTCGAACATGGTAGAAACCACTTGATTACCGATCATTGATGAAACTGTTAACAAGTGTGAGGGAAATCACCATTAATTTCAATGACTCCCAAGGTACTCTAGTACAATCCTTCAAATGTGAGTGAATGAGTTGAGGTTGAACATCTGACAGAATCTTTCGATCAGGGGTCAATGATGTAAACCCACTGTCAAAAGCGAGGAAACTTGCCATTGAGGCATGCAGGTTCCAAGGTACCAAAAAATTTTGAAGTCTTGATTCTGGATAATGAGCTGAAGTCGACGGAACAAAACTCGTCACAGGAGGGCCTTGATGTATCCCCCATCAATGACACGAAATGAGTAATAGATTTTGAAGGTGAAACAGAGTATGATGTAAGTTGGACTGGACACAGGGAAGGCCGACACGGAGAGAATGGACAACTCCAGATGGCTGACTCAATAGAGGTTTCAAATGAACTTCTCTTGAACATATGAACGACACAACTAATGATTTGGCAACATTCACACTAAGACGACATAGGGTATGACCTTGTAGCAAATTGAATGAGAGACAAATGGATTTCCCAAACCAGCTTCAAATATAATGAATAGGGGGTGTCATGTTCAAGAGTGACACTTAGTGCCAATCAATATGAAGATGAGAACATATCCCTTTCCCAAATTTTCCCCCACCATTTCTGGCGAGTACCTCTTTATTTTTACGCAAGCTTGAGGAGGATAATATATGCTTGTTGATATAAGCTTATCCTTTGGATAAGTCCTTCAGAGTATGTTTAACGAACCCTAGGAAGGAGTGGTTCGGTCCCATGACAGGTCTGTTGATGTTTGTTTAACGAGTCCAAAGATAGAAAAATTGAAGGTTTTTCATGATTATAGAGTCTGGAAAAACACTTAAAAGAGAACTCTCTCAGTTCCTTTTTCGTAAAATATTCTGATGAGACCGAAAAAGAAATAAATTATCGCCCACTAGACGCTTTCTTCAAATACTTTATAGAGCGTGAAAATAGCAAGGTTGCTCAGCTATCTTTTCATGTTTAGAGAGTCTGAAAAGATCTTAAAGAGGACTCCAGGGGGGTTCCTTTTTCGTATAACCTTGTTGAGCCTGAAAAAGTGATAAAAGTATGCTCGATGGCGTTCTCATGTATTTTCGAGCGTGAGAATGGACAAAGACCAAGCTCGAGGTTTTGTGCAAAAACCATGAAAAACAATCAAAACATGTGATGAAGAAGAAAAAATATGTCTGCATCCCTGTATATGAACATCGAAGTCATTACGCCTGCAAAAGTTACACTCAAAAGGGCATTAGGGATTAGGTTTTAATAAATAAATAATTATAAAAATTCAATAACATGGTAAAAGTAAATATAAAGTAAAAACTATTTTTACCATATCATTTTAACTTTACCACTATTTGAGCCCAAAAACCCCTCTTTTACCCTCGAAATTTGGCGTCAAATTGCGGGAGTTACGAGCATCCATTCGACGAACCGTCAGCGGCAATGAGGTAGGCTCTTTGTCCTCTACTTTTTCATGGTTTAATTTTTCATTTTCATTGGCAAAAACCACCATTTTGAGTTTGTTTTGGGGGTTATTATGGCACTCAGCCATTCTCGCAGATGAGGTACACTGGACCTGCAAGAATGAGTCATTCTCACAGGTGAGCCTAAAGGTGCCTACGAGAACCGCAAAGTGTAAAATTTTTTTAAAAATTTGCTCAATGAAAAGACACCAATTTGTGAATAGATTTATTAATCTTCTTCTTGTGCTTCTTATGCAGGTATTTGGCCAACACAATGGTTCTGGAATGGCGCAAAAGGGAGCATGAAGAAGATAATTCCATTTTCAAAAATCATCCACCCACCATTGCCGCTTTGCTTAACTATGGTCTTATGAAGTACTTTCGTATCCCAGGCATGAGGGCCCAAATCAAGTTATTGGAGTACCTTGTGCATATGTGGGATCCCGATTAGCAAGTATTTCATGTAGGGGTCCACACATTGTCCTTGGATATTGAGGACATTTACTTCTTGACAGGACTGTCACGGCGTGGGTACCATGTGAGCCTGACTGGTAGCAAAGGTGGTGGGCTGCCCATGAGTGAGTATTGTCGCTTACACTGTGTTCCAGAGGTAGAGAGGAAGAAAGGGAAATTAGCTATTTGTGGAGTGTGGGATTTGACCCTCCGCACTATTTTGTTCACCATTGCTCGTATGGCTGGGAGCTCCGCTCCTCACATGGCGCTTCGGAGTTACTTTCAGTATGCCATAGAGTGTACTAAGCCTCGGGATTTTAACTGGGTAGATGTTGTGCTTCGTAGCATGAAAAAGTAGTTGACCAAATGCAGACGAGGCGACCTGAAGCAATTCAGGTACGGGTCTTTTTTAGTATCCTTCTTTCTTGAGAGGGTTCCCTTACTGAGGCTGCAGGTTGAGTGGGATTTACCGGCTCCCACATATCCAAGAATGTTGAGATGGTGTCATCTCATGGCCCGACACGTAGCTAGACCAATTATCAAGTATGATGATACCTTCTTTGACTGGTTGCGACCACAGATGCTAATGGTTGATGATTATGCTTATGCTGTGTTGGATTTCCAAGGAGATCCGTACTTGGTCCTGCTCGAGGGTGCTCAGTGGGGGGAACTTGGTAAGGAGTACACATTTTTTTCTGTTTTGTGAATTTTATCATATGCAAAAAAAAATTATATGTTCGTTCAAAGACTAAATACAAAATTTGTTGTTGATGACATAGATGTGGGACCTTACCAACCTCCTGGTACTTCTCCCATTTAGTGATGAGGAGAGGTGGCGCTAGTGCCACAATGGGACGTCAAGGATTATGCAAAGGTGGAACAAAACCTAGAGGGTTTGATAGCAGATATTCCATACATGCCTCTTGGAGAGGTTCCACGATGTTATCAACATCATACAGTAGGAGTGTCAGAGTCCATTAGCCGACTGCTTCGTACGGTTTCCCAGGCAGTCGTGTGTTACCGTAAATGTCATCCATGACGTCATTTTGTAGAATCTATGAGCTTTAGATTTTGACATTTTGGTCTTCGGACAAAACTTTTTGTAAAAAAATCTTTTGATCGTTATATATACATACGACTTCTATCAGTTTATCTTGTGTTGTGTGAAAATTGATGTGATTTATTTATAAATGATCCAAATGTCTATCTAATACATAGTTAGCCAATGCATCAGTTAATGTATTTAGACATCTAGGAACATGTTGATATTCAATATAATCAAAATAATGTTCCAAGAGGCGAATTCACAAATACACCCGTAACAAAGTAGGACTTCGAATAGTATAGACATTACTTAACTATAGTACTACAAGCTACGAATCGAGTCGTACAACCAAATGATGGATTCTGAGTGAGATAGCATCAATCAACAATTCGGTAACGGCGCTATACTTTGCAATATTGTTGGTCGCTCGGCCGAGATACACACCTTGTAAGGAGACAAGTTCATTTGTAGGGGTGTAAATTGCCCATGCAGTGGAAGAAAGGTTCTGAGTACTATGGCTAGCACCATCAACGAAGCCAATATAGGGTAGCAAAGACTCCGACATCTGGAAATCAAACACAACGTCACATAAGGGAAGAAACCAGATAATGACAAAAGCAAGCTACAGTAACACACAAGAAGTATGATACAATAAAAATACAAGTACTCGTGCACAGGTGATTTTATGCATAGTACTTCTTCAAGTAAAACCCATTCCTGGGTTCACTCAAAGGGATACCATCGTAATATACTAACTCATAAGCCCCTTTTTCCAAAACTCGTCGAACGATATAAGGACCTCGCCACATGGCTTCAAATTTTCCAGCTCCTAGCATATATCAATCTTGTTCATAGAGGAGAATGAGATCTCCTTCAGAGAAAACATGAGGCTTGACATGTTTGTTGTATTGGGTCTTGACATGTTTTTTCTAAGCTTCTATGACTAGGGTAGCATCGCGTCGAGTTTCGTCTAGTCACATAAGATACAATAGACTTTCTTCCTCAGCAGAAATGTTTGGTAGGAGTTCAACAACTAGTTTTAAAGAGGGTATCTCACATTCAATTGGGAGAATGGCTTCCAAACCATAGACTAACCAGAAAGGTGTAAGCCCAGTAGCGGACTTGACGGATGTCTGATAAGCCCACAATGCCGAAAACAACATTGTGTGCCAACTTGTTTTGTGAATCCCTATCATTCGTCGGAGCATAGTTATGAGAACTTTGTTAATTGCTTCGACTTGGCCGTTGGCTTGTGGGTAATAGGGCATTGAGTTTTCATGGTGAAGACCCAACTTTTCAGTAAGTTAGGACATCATGAAGTTTCTAAAGTGGCTACCATGATCAATGATGATAACCTGGGGAACACCAAAACAAGCTATGATGTGATTAAAAATGAATAATGCTGTAGTCTTTCCAGTGTTGTCAAATGTCGGCATTGCCTCAGCCCATTTAGTAAAGTAATCTATGGCTACAATAATGTATCCATGCCCCCCGGCTGAGTGAGGGTGACATGTCATGAAATCGATGCCCCATTTCACAAAGGGGCCAATGGAGACCACATGGTGAAGAGGAGCGGGATGTGACCGTATCTTGTTATTATAGGTCTGGCAAGCATGGCATTTTTGAACGGCGATTATGTAGTCGTTAAATAAAGAAGGCCAAAAATACCCTGCTCGTATGATCTTCTGGGCAGTAGCATACCCAGACACATGACCACCACAGGTTCCAGAATGGCATTCATTCAGATCTCTCTTGGCTTCATTGAATGTGAGGCAGCGTTAAAAAATGGAGTCAATCCCCCAACAATAAAGAGTATCCCCGAGGATAATATATTGACAAGATTGGTAGCGTATTCATCGTCGGTTAATACTAGACAAAGTTGGCCAGAAATTCTGGGTTTGGAGATATATGATGATATCGCCATACCAAAGATCATTAGTGCTAATGAGGAAAAGGGATTCATCAGGTAATGAATCAGCTGCTACATTTTCCATTTCAAAATAGGGAAAGTCGCATATCAACTCAACAAACACTAAGGACTTCTTGGACTTGGCGTGTTCAAATTCCAAGTCAAACTCCTGGAGTATCACAATCCATTTGGAGTATTTTCCCCCTAGCAATTGACATGTGAGAATGTGTTGCATAGGGTTGCAGTTAGAAATCACTGTAGTCTTGCATGAGAGGATATAGTGCTGGAAGCGTTGGACGGTTTGGACGGCTACCAAGGCTAGTTTTTCGACATGTAAATACATGATTTCGGTAGGCATTAGACATCGACTCAAGTAGTAGATAACATGTTCATTGTTAGCATCATCCTCTTGGACGAGAACCATACCAATGGTGTAATCTGAGGCAGCAAGGTAAAGGAAATAATCGTGATTGTAATCGGGGGGAAAGAGAAGTGGAGCACGCGTTAGGGACAATTTCAAAGCTTCAAAAGCATTGTTGGCGATGGTATCCCATATGAACTCAGACCTCTTTTTTAGTAGCCGCGTAAATCCACGAGTTATCTCGGCGTAATTTGGGATAAAATGACGAAGAAAGTTTGCTTTCCCCTATAAAATTTGTAACTGACGAAGTGTAGAAGGAGGAGGGAGATTAAAGATTGCCTCAACCTTTAAAGGATCCACCCTGATCCCTTGACGTGAAACAATAAAACCTAGAAGTCGGTCGGATTCCACACAGAAAACGCACTTATGAGGATTCAAATGTATACGGTAGAACCAACAGTGGATGAAAATGGCTCGGAGGTGGGTTGGATGATCGACTCGGTGCATCGAGTGAGTGGGTAAATCGTCTAGATATGGTTGAACGATGTGCTTGATATCATGGAAAGCATAAGACATAACATGTTGAAAAGTGGCACCATCGTTCTTGAGACTGAAAGGTAGTTTCCGATAGGCAAAAGTACCCAAAGGACAAATAAAATCAGTGTTATGTTGATCCTCGAGAACAATGTTGATTTGATTATACCCAGAGAAACCATCCATCAGAGAGAAGATTTCACTTCTGGCGCAATCATTGACAATCTGATTGACAAAGGGGGTAGGAAAGTTGTCTTTGGGACAAGCTTTGTTGATATCCCTATAATCAATGCATACACGAATTGTGCCTTGTTTCTTGTCGATTGGGACAAGATTGGAAACCCAGTCAGTGAGGGCCACCGGGTAAATAAAGCTAGCTTTGAGAAGTTTCTCAACTTCGAGCTTGATAGCAGCCGCTTTACGTGGGTGAACTGGATGAAGGCATTGCTGGACGGGTTTAGCATCGAGGTATGTCTTGATCTCATGTATCACAATCTCGGGGTCGAAACCCGACATTTCTTCATAGCTCCAGGCGAAGATGTCACGAAACTCTTTGAAAAGGGATGTGTAGGTGACAATTTCGTCAAAAGAACAAGAAGCTCTAATATGGACATTTTCGACAATCCCAGGTTTGATGGATATGTCGAGGGGAATAGTGGGTGAGATATTGCTTAAGTTCCCTTCAGAAAACACATCATGTGTGGACTCAGGAACGGTTGAGATGACAACAATGGTCGACGGGGTTGAGATCCGTTGGTAGTTCTCAATGGTATGTTGCTCCAGACAGAGGATGGAATGATGATGTCCATCATCCCAAGGGGTCTCTTCCATGACAAACATGATCATCTTGTTAGTGGGAAAAATGACATGGAAAGGATCTGGAGATAACTCACTAAGGGAGGGGGTAGAAGGGGTTGTTGATTGAATGGCCCGATAGGCGAATTCAACCAGACTTAACAGCATTTCATCGCCGTAACAAAGATGATCTCTAGGGTTAGGTACTATCCATGGGTCATGAGACATAGGAATGTCGTGAATTGAGGTGGAGATCATGTTGATTGAAGCAATGAACGAGCGTGGAACATCGGGCAGTGGAATGGGGAAAGTACCCATTAACGAAGAATCTTTGAGAAGGCCTACACCGACGTTCTCATAACTTGGTGGGGTTTTAGCGATGAACGGTACATTGCCATTACAGGTATCGAAATTAAAGAAGGATAATTGGTCGACAATGATTACCTTCCCTTGGTGTGGGAAACGTATCACTTGAAAAAGGGTCGACAAAAATGCACACATGGAATTGATCCAGCTGTGACCAAACAGAAGATTGTAATCAAGGGGAGTGTCGAAGACCTCCACTTCGACTTGGACCGTTTTTCCTTCTAGCGTGATGGAAAATGAAGGAAGGACACCGTAGGGCTTAAAATCGGAGCCATTGAAGGCTTTGAGAGTGTTCTGGGATTCATTCAAAGAGAGAAAGCTAATGGCTTTCCAGCAAGCAAGAGACATGACGTGAGATCGGAAGAG
>CBVK0100745140.1:0-11007 GCA_900067695.1 Picea abies | reverse complement strand
TAAATATATATATATATATATATTTAACTTCGTGAATAACATCTTTTTAACAAAATAGGGCTTTTTCAAGACCCCTAACTTCCAAATCCAATTTACTTACATTAGTTATCCAAATTTGCTCCAAATTTTACATAGAGATTCTCCTCTATTTTCTCTTCCAAATGCTTTTTGAGTCACCTAAATTGGATATTCCAATCAAAAGTTATGTTAAAGTTAAGCTGACCTGCTGTTTTAGACCCTTCTGTGAGGGCTGGTCTACATGATGGCAATATACTTGTGTAGCTTTTAACTCCTTGATTTTCACACAAAATGACACGAATTTTACCTAACACCCTATGATTTCGGATTTCAAATGAATCAGGTCTCACTGAATTTGGATCTGCGAATCTTCAGAGATGCTCACTTTGCTGTACCTTACTAGTTTTTGCAGGATTTCAGGATCGGATAAGAACTCTAACTTGAACCAAGCATATCTGATAAAAATTTGAACGAAAGCTTCTGAAATTTTGACTAGGGAGTCTACTAGCTGTCTTTTTCTAGAAAATCAAGTGGCACTTGATTTGGAGTTCAGAATCAAAAGATGTTCACAAATTACTGCAGCTTACCACATTTGGCAGCTCTTCAGGTCTGGACTTGAACCCTGACTTGTACAGACTGTACCTCCTAGATTTGTGGGCAAATTCTGTTGAAATTTTGACAAATAATACTCAGGAATGTCTTCTTTCCAAAAAATCAAGCAACACTCAAGTTGGATGTCCCTAGAAAAAGTTGTGGCTCCGAAACTGAAGGGTATTCCTTGATATTGCCAATATGAGAATCACCTGTGCTGATACCACTTATTGTGAACCGATTACCCAATACAACATAATAAACCTGATACACTAGACGTAGATGTGGATAATAACTCCTAAGGATAATATTCTGATGAATTACACAATAATATATTAGGGGAACAGCTCTCAATAACCTAATTACATCCATCTCTCAATAACCTAATTACAGCCATATACAATGATCATATGTCAATGGTATAATATTGACTCTATTGGTCTCCTATATATACTTGTTCTCACTCATTACTCATGTAGGCCCAATGCAAGGCCAACCCACTATCTTTTTTTTTGTTTCTAAGAAGAACCTTGCGGGATCCCCCCTCTTCTCCAAAATACCTGGATGGACGGCAGTTCAACCACCTGCCACAATAGCAGTTTGTAAACCTAGCAGGACTCTGCTAGAATCGAACCTCAGCCAGACTAGAACCAGAGATCTCATGGCGAACTCTACCTTGAAACAGTCCATTTGAACCAATTGAGCTAACCCATTGGGCTAGGCCAACCTAGAGTGGCATAACATACCCCCATTAGGGTCATAATAAATACATGCAAAGGTTTAAGTATGTGTACACACATGAAAGCAATCACAATTAGGAATCTTCAAATCTGTATAGAGGATCATATCTTGTGGACTCAAACAAGGGGATTACATACCGACAGTAAGACTTGCAAAGAATTACCAACCATTGCATCTTCCATACATTTCTATATATTGACTGACTATTAATTGTTGGAAAGTTACCCGATGCAACTGTCAATGCAACTCTTCATTTATCAGTTAACTTAAAATTTAATTGCATAAGTACACAAGACATCACTTCATTACTCAACAATATTTATCAATCCCATATATATTAAAAATTGGATTTTACAGCAAACAATTACAATTTATGCCAATATGATATATTTATACTGTGTATACAGGTAGGTGTATGTTGACCTGTGCCTAAAGCTGTTGTGTATAGGGTCAAACACCGTATAAATATTCTAGCAAATCATAAGTTGTCTGCAAACAAATGAGATTGAGCTGGGATAGCAGATTTTTGTCCTAAAAAATTCTGTTTAAACTTATGTAACACTTCATTGGCAGTAGTTGTGTTTAAAAAGTTCAAGGTTCACTGTTTATGAGGCATCAATAATTATTATTAATAAATAGTATTCAGGAATGCAAATGAGAGAATGGCTTATACCACTACAACAGTTTGTATCTCATGTAAACTATATTTTCTTTTTACTTAAAAGTTAAAAGTATGTGTTTTATATTTTTGAGTTTTTCATGAACTCATTAAAGAATGAGGTAATTTTTAAAGGTAGACAATAATTTTTTTTGATATGCATGATGAGAGAAAATCAGCTTACAGTTGTTTTTTGGTAAAGACATTGAAGTTGTTTTTGACAGTTGTATGGGCTTGCAGGAATTTAAATCTTTTGTTTCATCTTGGTTGGTACCAGATGGTTATCCAGATAGTGTGGTCCCATCATATGGACCTTGGTTGGTACCAGATGGTTATCCAGATAGTGTGGTCCCATCATATGGACCATACATGCAATGGCGAGCCCTCCAGGTATTCTCGCTTCCCCCCTCTTTAAGTCTTGTACGTAGAGATAATGCTAATGCTGCCCTATGTTGGATGCCACATGACTAAGAAAAGATCTTAGTTTCTTAAAGAGCCTGTCTGTACAGTTAAACGAGAGTATTAAAGCAACAGATTTTAATGAATAGGATATTGAGGGAATAAGATACTGAGGTATCTTCTCCTTCCAGTAGGCATTGTTGGTTATAAATATAGTCACAGTCTTCAATTTACCATAAATTGAGCATAACATACTGTTTACATCCAAACCTGCACTGCAGTAGCCAGTGGAGACTTGGTGCAACTCCAGACACAACGCCCATTGTCACCTGGCATTCATGTCTCTCTCTTTGGGTTGTTTCTTGCCAACACCAGGGGGTATCTCTCTCTCTCTGTGTATGACCTATGGATTGGGTCAATGGGCAGAAGACATACGGAAAGGTAAAACTAGGAATTCTATGAAGGGATCTGGAAGACTTGTGCCTGCCATGGGTCATGGAATCAAATAGATGGTAATAGAGAATTCAGTGAGGCATCCACAAGGGCCGAATCTCACCAGAGAAATGTGACTCGAACACTATGATCAATGCTGAAAAGACAGCCTTATCCTGGTTGCTCAAATGCAATCAAGGGGATGTTGCCCTACAAACCCTCGGGTTTTAGAACAACCACTCAGATTTGCAACAGCTTCATTAAATCAGGGAAGAAACATCCACAAAATCTCATAAAACTGACTCGATTACATAAAACGAGAAGTCTGCAAGCATTAATTGAAGAGAAACGAGGTACTATCAGGCTGGTAAATCTGATCTGTCTTTGACCAGATTTTAGCTCTAAGTTTGAACTTCCAAAACTGTCCTTTGCTGCATTTTAGGACAGCAAACAATTAGGTAACTTTCTGCTGATAATTTTTGTGGTTAAATGTTCTTTTGACACCCCTTGCAAGTGTTTTCATACCAATGATTAGCACATACAATAATGCTGAAAACACATAACACTCCTCACAATCGTTACAATTCTAAATGCTGATTTAACAATTCTAAGCATGCATGAAATTGACACATAAGTTTTTGGTCAACATGACCCTGGAAAAATCCCCATGGGGAAAACCAGTTTGGAGTAGATGTATATAGAAGGCCTCAAAGCAAAATGTACAACACGGAAAACATATACAAGTGAACCTGGTACAATAGCAGCCCTTCTCGGATGCCTTGGAGTCCCTTGAAGATGTTCCTGCTAGCCTCTTGAAGCAAGGTGCCCTTTGCCTTGGTGTGCCCCTCTTCTTTATCTAACCCTTGGACCTCTTTCCTTGCCTCTTGCTTTGACCTTCCCTTTGCTTGTGCCTTTAACCCTTGCCTTGCCTTTGCTTTGCCCTTGTTGAAGCACCCTCCTCTCAAGAGTGCCTCCCTCCAAGTGATGGTGCGCACTAGCTCAAGTGCGCCCCTCCTCTAGCAAAACTCCACAAATGAGCGCCCTCCTTCACCCTTGCGCCCTATACACTCTAGTGCGCCTAAGAATGATGAATGAGGTTCCTCCTCAAGGTGCGCCTTCCTCTCCAAGATTGATGCGCTCTCCTTCTCCCAAAGTGCGCCCCTCACAAGCTTGTGCGCCCCTCTCTAGATGAATGCGCCCTCCTCCAAGGTGTAACCCATACTCCATGGTAGACACTCCATGGTGGACTAGTGCCAAGCTAAAGCTCCTTCCAAACCCTTGACCTCATGTGCGCTCTCCTCCTCAAGATATGCGCCCAAGAGCTCTCCTCCTTCTCCTCTCCTCTCAAGTGAAGAATGAATCTCATCTTTGCCCTATTCCTTCCTTTAGCCTCTCTTTGGCCAAACCCTAAAAGATCAATGGCCTAGATCCAATCTAGCCAAGTCTAATCAATGGGTGAGATTTAATCCTAAAATCTCACTTAGGAAACCCACTTTCCTTAGTTTGCCTCATGTCCTTTAACTCACCCACAAAGTGAATTAAATGTCACTTTAATGGCTTAAGTGACATATTTCACTTTTGACTTAAACTCGTAAGTCAAAGTGAAAATAGAACATAAAGTAAAGTAATGAGGGTAATAGTCTCGCCCTTTGTGTTTATAGACTCACAAACACAAGGGGACCACTTTCCAAGGTACCCAAATCTCAACATTAATGACGGAATTCAATACACAAGAAAAGCGAGAGAATATGCAGACCAAGCATTCAAGTTTTATTCATTGTCCAGACTTCTGGGAATTACAAGTAGCTTGAGTCAACTCTCAAGGGTTCCAACCCCAAAACAATAAATTCTTCTTGCCTTTATTGGACTCTTTCTCCTTGAAGGCTGTGCAGTCAGATTGCTAGACATGAAAAGCATCTGTGCTACATCTGTACTCTGTGTGTTGTCAATCAATCAAATGTGTCATCATCCCCTTAGTTGGACCCTTCAAATATTTCTAATAGTAGACAAAAACTGCTGAAAACTGAGTGTATTGGTAGGGCTGTGGATAATATGGAGATATACTAAGCTAAACATGCCCAAGATAATGATCAAACACCAAGTAATGCTGTCATGCATTAACAGCACCTCCTTTACAAGTCAACTCAACCTCCTCAACATAATCAGCTCCATTGCATGCCTAGGATATGTGCCTTATATCTTTGTCCAGCTATGCTCAATTCTCTTACTATACATCGACCCTCTTTCCACTGTCCGTTATTCACATGAATGCGCACAACTAGAGATCACTTAGCTCTGCATGGCTGCACACAACTTACTTTGGGGCTGCATTGCTTCAGTTTAGAAGGAAAGGGATAACACCATTCTTAGAACTTCAAGGGGGTTCCTTCAGTGACTTTGCCATGCATGTTCACACAGCCACAACCTCGATCCTCTGCCACTGAACCTTTACCCACTGCCACTTATCCACTTCATGCAACTGCAGATTGCACTTCACTTCCAACAGCACCTTTGTTATGATAAAATAGCCCAGAATAAACCTTGATGGTTCACCCTGTTCTAATTTTATCCAATCTCTGATTTGTGTTACCACACAATCTGACACCTTAGTGCAAAGTCCCAAGTGGAACATTGGAAGATGTCACCACTGTTACCTAAGCAAAGACTTCCCTCTCTTTAGTGAATGAGTAAATCCAACACAAGGGAGGCTTCCCTAGTAGCCTCCAAGTATCCCTAGGCAAGACACAATCAAGTCTAAGGTCTCCTGGATAGCTACTCAATCTACCACCAATAAGATAATATAAACAAAGTAAGGATAAGGTGGTAAGATAGTGCAATTTCCAGATTTGAAGAGATGAGAATGTAGGTCAATTTAGAAAGTCTTCCAAGTCAATTTTAGGCTCAAGAAGATCCCCAAACACTACAAAGAAGAAAAAGCTAATGGCTTTTGTAAAACTTGAAAGAAAGATATTAAATTACAGCAGAAATACAAGTTATTACAGAAGCAATAAAACTAGCTCTTGGACAAGTAATAAATTAATGAATAAAGAGGGATAAACAATGAATTAAACAAGGGTTTTATTAATCAACAAAATAAAAAATTAATGATGCATATAACAGCCTAAAACCCTAGACGTCCAGCGCTAGAAGGATGAAAATACAAATCAGCAAATGCAATTTAGGTTTTATGATGATATTTGAGTCAATAATATGCATGAAAAGTCAAAACTTCCTAGTCTTTTATGGCTGAAAATGAATATTTTCTGTTATAAAACCCTAATCTAATCCTAAAACAATAAAAAGAGAATAAAATTCAGAATTTAGTGATCGACTATGGGGAGAATTGTTGATATTATGGTAGCTACGGGAGGTATTTACCTCCACGTGTAAACCTGACGAGAATAGAATACTCCGGGAAGCAAGAAGAAACCCTAATGAGTTGGCTAATAACTCTAGGAAACTTGTCGGCTCAAGAAGATAATTCATATTAGGTTATTAGCCTCCAAGAGAAGAAGTCGGCCAGAAGAAATAATATATACTGAACATACAGATACCCAGAATGAGAAGTCGGCCTAGGCAGTTAGCCAAAATTACTATAAATACAGGAGGCCAGTCTTCATTCTGGCAGGGCAGTCTCAGAATTGCAGAGCAACACTTGTGCGCACTGTAGTGCCCAGTTTTGTGCAGAGGTTTGGAGGAGAGCTGCTGCAGCTAGCAGATTGGTTTTTGGTTTGGACTATCTCTTGGCTAGGGTTTGGACTATCTAATCAACTCTTGTTGGTGCGCTATCCTTGGGGAAAGGTGCGCTACCCTTTGTTTGGCTATCTAGCCTAGGGTTTGCTTCCGAAGTGATTCTCTGTCAAGGTTAAGGTGCTCGGAGGGTGGCTTCGGCCTATGGTTGGGTGACAAAAGTGATATTGTCAATGGTAAAACGAGCACATCCATTATATTCTAACAGGTTATGGGTCCACGCCTCCTTCATTCAGTCTAACCACTCAAAGGAAACATAGCCGTAAGGATATTAAGCTCGTTGAAGAACTACCACTAGGGTTTCTAGTAGGAGCAATCACCATAGCACTGTCGCCAGGGTTACTAGCAGGTGCAGTTACAAAAACCCTAATCCTCTAGTTGAGGCACCTTAAGTGAAGGGATTGACCTAATTTATGGATAGATCGGTTCGCCCTAGCCTAACGCATCTCCTGATACTCTCAGCAAGCCAAGACGTCAAGTTTGAGTTTTTGGTCAAATCTAGGGTTTGACCAAGTCAAAAGCAGCCATGACTTACTCTATGAAGTCAGAAAACAAGTTAGTTGGAGCTTCTAACTTCAGAGCATGGAAGACGAGGATTGACCTCATCCTTGCCAAGAATAAAGTGCTGGATATCGTGAAAGGAAAGATCGTGGAACCAGAGTTTGAAAAAGAAAAAGAGAAGGAACCGCAGAATGTTGCAGTTATGGAGAAGTTCAAAGACGGTGATATCAATGCCATGAGTATCATAGTGGAATCTATAAAAGACCACTTGATACCCTACATCTCCCATCTTGACTCATCAAAGAAGATGTACGATGCCCTAACAAACCTCTTCTCAGTTAGAAACATCGGACAAATAATGAGTCCGAAGAATGAGCTCCGTGACATGAAGATGAATGCTGATGACGGCATAACATCATACTTTGTGAGAATCTCTCAGTTAAGAGGTCAACTACAAGCTATTGAAGAGATCATTTCAAAGAAGGAATTGGTAAACATAGTACTCAATGGTCTTCCCAAGATGTGGGATACATTCGTCGTAAGCATGAACACAAGGAAGGGGTATCCGACATTTGAAGAACTTTGGACTTGTTGTGCTCAAGAAGAATCCAGGATCAATGCAAAAGAGAAACCCCAAAAGGAGTACGATGATCAAGCCTTCACAACAAGATTCAAGAATTTTAGGAACAAAAGGAAGTTTGGTTCAAGGAGGAAGCCAAATCAAGAGAAAGATACTTCAGAAATACAATGCTTCAACTGTTGAAAGTATGGTCACTACAAGAATCATTGTCCCGAGCTAAATAAAAGGAAGGAGAAACACGAAGCATCAATTTCCGAAGAAAAAGAACCTACAAAGAAGACTAAGCAGGATGAAAGAGACCTCTTCTTCTGAAGGTAACAATACTCTTCTTAGTTCTTGTCCATATCTTGTTTGCATAGTCTTTGTACGTATCCTGTATATCTATCTCTTGGAAGATAATGTGTTCCAAGAAGAACTATACCTATAAGGATTGCTATCAATATACAAGTTAGACAATACACATGAAAGGATGAAATACATCAAACAAATCATGTGGAAGCTATTACAAGATAAGCCGAAATCATAATCAGTCATGAAGAAACTTAGAAGAAGCAAAGACAGAAAGAAGTCAACAATCAAGAGGAAATTGGAGAAAGACTTATGACGACAATAAGACGAAAGCGTGGACTTTGTTAGACGGAGGGAGCTGATTATATATTGCAGAAGACAATAAGGATGCAGACGGAAGCGTGGACTCTATTAGATGGAGCGAGCCGATTATATGCACTCATACATGAAGCAAGGATTAGGAGGGAGCTAATCCTATGATCCATTGAAGATGATGAAGTATATATCCATGGTAGCAGCCATGAAAAACAGTACGTGTTCAGTTCGACTTTAGAAGAAGTCTTCTTCGAAGAGAAGCCTCAAAGTATCCCTAGTTGTCCATGCACATCCGTGATCCTATGATGAAAGAAAGAAGTGGAATCTTTAGGGCATGGAATCTATGAGAAACTCCATGGATCCAAGAGCTAAAGAAAAACATGAGGAAGAACATGAAAGAATCTAAGAAAGAAAGAAAAGCCAGAACAACCAGTCATTGTATTAAGAATCACAAGATTACCAACCTGATATGAACTCAATAAAAGCAATCAAGCAGAGGAACTGGAAGTTGTGATGAAGAACACTATATACATATGCAAGCATTGCAAGATACAGAACTAGAGGTTCTCCCAGATGGAGGGAGAAGACTATCATGATTACTTGTTCCAATAAACCAGACATACCTCTACATGAGTCTTTATATCATCCGCAATATCCATGGGTTGGAGTTCTACATCAGATAAATGCAAAGACTGTTCTCCAGAGCAATTGAACAAAGAGCGTATGAAGAGAAACCTCAAGACTTTGAAGCATACCAGAAAGAGACCCTTGTATGCAGATGGAAGAAGATAACTTGGCGGAGAACCTCCAGTGCATAGCAGAAGCGTGGTGAAGATCTTCTGTAACAGAGATATTGTATCAAGATGGTTACTCAGAAGATTAGATCTCATGATGACAAGAAGTGCCACATGGATATGTTCCAGTTTTCCAACAATGATATACTTTATTGATCAGAGCTACATGAAGTCTTCAGAGAAAACCAGTGTTCCAGACTGAAGTACATTTGAAATCAAGCATTACATTATCCGTGATAAAGTCCAGAAAGGAGAAAAGTGGTTCTCCGATACATATCTCCATAGATGAGCAGATAAGCAGACATTTTGGTAAAGCTTCTGTCCAAGATGAAAGAGTTTGCGTACTCAAGCTGGAGCTCGTGGAGACGACTTCCTTATTGAAAAAGGAAGAGATGACTCCCAGGTTGGGAGGGAGCACTGATGTATTATTGATTGATGGATAATCATTTTTCAGTTCGAAAAATGGTCGAGGATGAGTAGATTCTTTCCAGTTCGGAAAGTGGATTGATATTTTTGACGGACAGACATTTTCCAGTTCGGAAAATGGTCCAGATTGCTGATGTACCATAGACAACGACTTCCCATTGTGGTTAACATGGGAGGTGGTCTAGGGCAGTCTCTCTTCTTGAGGGTTACTCAAGAAGACTGGCCCGCCTCGCCGGACAACTATTTCTCATTGTGGTTAACATGAGGAATGGTCTGCTTTGGAGGTTGGTGTAGGACAGCCATTTCCTCTTGTGGTTAACGTGGGAAATGGTCCGGACAGTCATTCCTTAGGGCAGATTCATTCTCTCCAGGTTGCACTTTGTTTAGTGCCGGAGGAATGGCCCAGGTGGGGAATGGTCCAGGTTCAGCAATCAGGGACAAACATTCCTTAGGGCAGACTCATTCTCTCCAGGTTACACTTTGATTAGTGTCGGAAGAATGGCCCAGGGTGGGGAATGGTCCAGGCTCAGAAATCAGGACAGTTATTCTTCCTTGCTTGAGAAGAATAGTTCAGATATCTCATCATTGATGTCTTACTTTTTGAGGGCAGATGCTCTTCCGAGATCTCACAGATGTGAGTGGAAGAATGGCCCAGATGATTCAGTTTTATATCATAACATTGTTTCTATGCAGGTCGATATCGGATGATTGTTATGAAGACTGTATGATAGTAGATGAATACTACTGTGGTGGATGTGTTCCACTGTTTGTGACTATACGTTAATGATCAAGTACCTGTGTGCTACTTGGTGTGGTAGTGTACCACTGGATTGTAGTTGTGTACTATGGATAAACACAGTTGTGTTCTATTGAATGATATTGTTCCGATTGCCTTGAAGACCATCAACAATGTTGAAAATGATTATCAGCTAGATGGATAATCAATGAACAGAGATTTCCCAGAGAGAAAATGGTTCAGAACGTTTATTCTTCTAGATTAGAAGAATAGCTCTTCTGACACTCTGTGGAGTGAGCATCATGTCTGATTACTCAGATAGAGTATGGTTCCGAGAGATGATGCAGCTGATGACATTGATGGTGATGATGGTGCTCATGATCTAGTCATGAGATAGTCTAGACGACTATGTTGATGCTACCGGGTGAATGGTATGTTTTGTGCTCAAGACCATTACCTGTAATACCTCCCTAGCTAGGAGGGTGTGTTGATATTATGGTAGCTGTGGGAGGTATTTACCTCCACGTGTAAACCTGACGAGAATAGAATACTCCAGGAAGCAAGAAGAAACCCTAATGAGTTGACTAATAACCCTAGGAAACTTGTCGACTCAAGAAGATAATTCATATTAGGTTATTAGCCTCCAAGAGAAGAAGTCGGCCAGAAGAAATAATATATACTGAACAGACAGATACCCAGAATGAGAAGTCGGCCCAGGTAGTTAGCCAAAATTACTATAAATACAGGAGGCCAGTCTTCATTCTGGCAGGGCAGTCTC
>CBVK0100745139.1:0-11008 GCA_900067695.1 Picea abies | reverse complement strand
TAGCACCATTTTTAAAAACGAGGTAAAAAATTGGACCCCCAAAAAAACGAGAACTTTGGAGAGTTCTCGTTAAGTTGGTAACTATGTTTCATTTGCTTTCTTGATTAAATTCTTCTTTTCTTTGCTAGGATTAGTGTGAAAGTGTCCTACATTTCCTCACATATCCAACTCAACTATGGCACTCCCTTCCATTACCCCACACAACACAAGAAAAATATTCCTTTCTTCACTCAATAATCCCTTCCAATGGGACTATTGACTACCCTTCCAAATGATACAGGAGTTAAGAAATAAAGGCTATTATACACTATGACAGGTTGCAAGCTGGGAGAGGAATACTACTTGGTATCAACAGTGGCTATCTTAGGAAGATATAGGTTTGGGGGAAGAATATATTGAATTATTGGAAAGGTACATAAAATGTTTGAATTATTGTAATGTTAGACTCAAACAAGAGGAGGATTAGTTGATTTGGTCATTGAATCCTACTGGGGCATATGTTCCCATAATTAGTTACAAAGCACTAGTAGAGGAAGTAAGAAAATGTCATCAGATCAAGTGGTGGAAACCTATTTGGAAATTCAAAATTCCCTACAAAAAACAAGATCCTCATGTGGTTGATATTACAAATTAGGCACCCACATGGGACGTCCTTCAAAGAAGGAATTTCATTGGTCCAAGATGGTGCAGTCTATCATCAAGAAAAAGAAACTATATATCATATCATCTTGGAATGTTGATATACCAAGGAGGTTTAGAAAGATGTGCAAACAATGATAGGGATGAGGGGCCTTTAGGAAGGTAAAAGTATTGAAGAAGCCTTTAAAACCCGGTGTTCCAAAAAGTAGACATTAAATATCAAAGTACTACATGTTAACATAGCCTAGGGAGGATCGCTTGCCATAAACCTAAAGGTGCTTGAACATAAAGAACTATGGTTCTCAAATGTGTAGTCTAGACCCTAAATATATTAAATTCCTACTCGCAGTTGTAGAAAAAATCAATCACACGTTCTCAATCAAAAGAGGAAATAAACAAGAACATCCCTCAATCATTTTTTTATAGTGCATCATAGGGGAACCATCCCAATGGAGGTTCAGGAGGAATTTTACACTTATATTCAAATCATTGGATTTCCTTCAATGTTGGAATTGGTCAAGAAACCAATAACTTCATTGAAATGATGGCTCTAAAACTAGTTCCGAGCCTAGCACAATAAATTGGTGTAACTTGTCTTCAAATATTTGGTGACTCAATGTTGGTTATACAATGGATGTGCAAAGAAATTTCTCTAAGGAATTTTATCTTACAATCTTTGTATTATGAAGTTATAAATCTTTTATATAACACACACACACACACACACACACATATGGCTCACATTTACAGGGACATAAATAGATTTGCAGATGAGTTCTCAAAAGCTAGAGTTGGATTAGAATGAGGAACTTGGATTGTTTCTAAATTCCAAAATGAACATTGAATTAAATATAACCATGACCCTTGGATCTAACATTTTAAATTTAATTTTCTATTATAAATTTATGTATAAATAATGGACATTTTTAGGACTTCAATTTGGATGGTTGATGTAACATTTTTATATTAATTTTTGTTTTTTTTAAGAAAAGACACATATATAACTCTATAGGTATAGTTTTCAATTCTTCGTTGAAGGATACTAGGACATGAGAATTTCAAGTAAGGGGATTAAATGCACTATTAAATTCCATGGGAATCTAACTGTGTATTTTTTAATTTTTTTTTCATAAAAATATTATGTTTTCCTTGGAAAAAATATATTATATAGTTTTGTTTTCTAAGTTGTTATTTATGTAATATATAGTAAGGAAATTATAATTTAACACATTTTATGTAGGGGTTTGTCCCATATGAACACTTTTATTTTATTTTATTTCCTTATCAACAATATTAATGCATATTTTATATACTTTTTCTTATTGTTATTAATGTAATGTAATATGTTTTTTTTTCTTAAGACGTTTGATTTCTATAATTGTTTTCTTCTAATTTTTATGAGTAGACATAAATGACTTGTCAATTGCCACTTGGGGGTACTTTTAGCAAATATAGGGTTTTCATGTTCCATTGGGATCTGGTCACCTTGTTGAAAAACCCCCAATAAGTGCGAGGAGACGACTTTCCAGTTCTTGGACTTGAACCTAAGACCTTTTGAAGCCCCAAAGGACTAGAGGAGGGTTATTTTGATAAAAAAACCCCCAATAAGTGCGAGGAGACGACTTTCCAGTTCTTGGACTTGAACCTAAGACCTTTTGAAGCCCCAAAGGACTAGAGGAGGGTTATTTTGATAATCCATCCACTGGCGTAATCCCATGTAACATAATATAAGGTAATAGTATTGTAACACATTTTTATGGATATTTTTTACATGCATGAATAATTATGTCATAAGGCGTTTCACTTTAGTGAATCGTATGTATTGATGGGATATGTAGGAAACTCCATGACCATCCAGATTCATCAAAAAATAGTCAGTTCATATGAATTGTGCCATTTTCCCTCTCTTGTCCATCACTTGTGTCCATCTGATCCATGGTTTTCCAACGATGTGATTTTATCCATTCATCCAAATAACATGTGTTCATCCATCCATGAATGATTATTTTCCTCCATGTCTACTTTTGTTTGGCTATGAGCCACATTAGTATCTTGTAATTGATTATCTAGTGATCCATATCATATGGTTTTCAAGGAGAATACAATGCAGAAGTGATAGTGAGGGTGATGTGGACAACATCCATGTCATCTTAATCTTACAATGATAATATAACCATTTACATGAAAACCAATCTTCCATTCATAGTGCCCCTCGAAATATTGATTTTAAATGAAGATAAAAGATACCTATAAGAAAACATGGGTATGTCTTAATCCCATTGAAACCCTAGAGGAAGATACAAGCTCTTTCAATAAAGAAACCAAGGCCCTGATAGGTGTTAAGAAAAAGAATGCTTCTTCGACCCTATTAAATAACCAAAGTAGTAGGCAAAGAAACATGGTGGATTCATGGATGAATCCCAAGAGCATTCTCATTTATCGATCTGACCCCCTTAAAATTCCTTGTGGAGGGATTTCTGTAGTGCCAAGAATTTGGATGTGTCTAGGGGTGGTGGCACTAGCACTAGCATCCATGAATTCAAAGAGGTTATTGTTCCCTAAAAGACAATTTATGTTAACATGGTTTTCAAGAGAAAATACATTGATCTAAAGTTATTGACTCTTGATTTAAATCTTGTGGGGATGTAGCTACAACCTATGCATGGGAGGATGAGACTATGAATCATGTTGCAATACTTCATTATACTTATGTGAACCCTTTCAACTAACTCTCATTAGTGGTAGTACCCAGCAGGATGTTGTTGTTTAATGAGATTGCATCCCACCTTGAGAAAAAACAAAAGACTTCTATCAAAAATGGAGATGAGGAGATCAAAGAAAAAAATGTATTCATGGTGGATCTAGACGGTCTCATGAATTTCCTACTTTCATTTCTTAGCGAGGAAAATGCCATTTAATTTTTCATAAATGGGGAACAATGAGGATGATGAATTAAGTTGAAAATACTAAAAAATCATTCCATTTCATTGTCTATTTATGAGGTTGAAATTAGTTAATTGATGTTTTATCATCAAGGATACAGAGTGTGTTTGTCATGGGTGAATGTGGCCACTAGTGCACCTAACGACAATTTTTTTATGACACTATCTGGATGATTTTATTTAATAAATAATATATAGGAGAGAGGGTGTGCACAAAGGATTGTACCTCTTCCTATATCCTTAATAGTGATAATGGATTGTTTTACTTCTATATGATATATTTGCACATATTCATTCAATTATGTTTGAAGAAAAAAACATTAAAAATTGGGTGAATGATTTGGATATTATACTATGGTCATAAACTTCCTAATTATATAGCTAATTATATTATAGACTCCAAACGGGTAGTTTTTGTTTGAAATGTAATTCCATCCCCAAGATATAGTCAAGCTCCCTTTGAATTCATACCTTTCTACCAACTCTTCCATTATATATATATATATATATATATAAAAACCTTATAAGGAAATTCAAGTGGTGCTTCCCAACATTCGTGGATGGAATCCCTATTAAATCCATTGGCTTAGACTAGTGTGCCTCATCAAGGCAGATTCAAACCAAACACTTGCTAGTGTGAAACTAACATTGGAAACAACTGGTTGAGCCAACCCCTTGATATATATATATATATATGAAAAGATGGATTAGGAGATGGATTTTTTTGGTCTGCGGTTTTTTCCAATGGGACTGAGATTTAACGAGAAGGGCCTCTAGTGCCCTCAAGCCTGCGGATAGGCCAGCTAGCGGTCTTTCTTTCCTCTGGGTGGATTTTATCTCGATTCCTTTCTCCTGCTCCTTGGTCTCTTCCCTTGTCCCTTCATTACTATGTTGACTACACCTGCCTTCATTGGAGACCACAAGTAGCATCTCATTGTATACAAATTTAATGGAAACTAATTAGTTAGATTTAGGGGAATATGTTCTAGGTGAGGAGGAAATATTCTTGTTAGACTCTGAATTCATTATTCTCCAAAGATATCATTCCCCTATACCTTCATGATATGGATCCATGTTGATCACACCTAGTGTAAAGATGGCAGGTACGGGGGAGGTTCAAGATCCTCCCCCCTCGATTTCATATCTGGAGTTTCCTGAGGTTCCCAATCTTCCCCCTCCAGGTCTTTCTTTGTCCTCAATTTCTACATGGATCTCCCTTTCTCCCTATCTCATCTCCCTAGTAGTCTCTCCTCCCCCTTCTTCCCTGGTCTCTTTGTTCTTACCTACCTCCCTCCAACAGTGGGAACCCTTGGTCTCTAACTCTTATAAAATGAGTGGTAAACCCTCTTTACACAGTTGTATTCAAGCTCGATCTATTAATTCCATAATGGTATTCAGGTAGGATGTATCTTTGAAAGACGCCCCCTCTCTATATAGCAAAACCCTTGTGGGTAGATTTTGTAGTAAGACTATTTGATCCCCCATGCTCTCTCAGTGGGTTCAGGAATTCTAGAAATTGGATTTAGGTTATTCCCTAACCTCTCATATTTTACCTAGAGGATGGATATGTTTCAAGTTCACTTCTAAGGGAGAAACAGAGAAAATTATGCACAAGAATTGGTGATAGGGCCCCTCATGCCTCTTTCTACACAAATGGGATGTAATTTTTGGCCCCCTCCATGATTCAGTATATGTAATGCGTGTGTGGGATATTTTTCCTCGTTTATCGCTAAAATTATGGAATGAATACCTCCTCTATGCTATAGGGGATACAAAAATTTCTTTTTGTGGTTTGAACTCCTGATGGGAATCCAAGCTAGACCAGTGGTGAGCCTGGATTCTAGTTGAAGTCGACCTACACAAAGGTTTATTGGAATAACTAGAAATTATTATGAGGGATCATAAATGCACTAAAACAATAGACTATTGGAAACTAATGTTTCGTTGCTATTCATGCCATGAAGTTCTCTATTTACAATCCCACTACATAAGGTTGTGGTCGCATATGGAAAAGGTTAAAAATAATTGGGTAAACAAATCTAGACTTGCACCTATAGAGGCAGAAGGAGTTAGTCTAATTTATAATGCTTCATCCAAACCTCCATATTTAGAGGGTGACATTGATAGATCTAGGCCAAAATAAGTTCTGAAAAAAAGGGTGTCAGATGATTTGTAAAATTATGCAAGTACGTCTCTTTGTGGTCCTGAATTTTGGTCTCTCTCCTCTCCTTCCCGTGTGAATGAACCTCTTTTTTATAACCTCATGGCCTCCCCAGGTACCCTTTATGGAGTTTTGTATCTCTCTTCCTCCCCTCTTCCTCCTCACTCTAGCAACCCCTCTTCCCCCCGCCCTCCCCATCACCATGCCCCCTCCCCCAAAGCACCTCCATGTCATAGCTCATCCCATCACCATGCCCCCTCCCCCAAAGCACCTCCATGTCATAGCTCATCCCCTCCCCACTCCCCCTTTGTTCTCCTTTTCACCCCAACCCTCAGTATACCACCTCATCATCCTATTTAGATTTCTCTCATCCCTCCTTTTTCTCAGGGTTTCCCAAAAATGTGAACGAGTATTCTCTTAGGTCCAAAACCAAGAAGGAAGATTCCTCCTTGATGGGTGGTCTTGCTCTGGATGCTCCCGCCCATAATATGGTAGGAAATAAGTCCCATATCCTTATACCACAATATAATTCAACATAGTATATTAATAAAGGTACCCATTCAACTATTGTGAGGGCCCTTCGAGCAAGAAAATCCCTCAAGAAGGTCCCCCCATGAAAATCCTTTCTTTCAATGCTGGAGGGATTGGGGGTGCCCACAAAAAATATCCCTCACACATATCATCTTGAACCTCTATCCAGATGTAATTTTAATTCAAGAAACAATGGTTCATGGTTTAAGGATATTCTATTCAGAGGATCTTTTATCCATTTTATGGTGTCGTAAGATCTTATGTCTAGTCCTTTTCTATTTATGACCATGGTTTATTCTGGTGGCCTATCTAACCACCTCCCAATCATTTTCCAAATGGATTTGGGCTCATCCAAGCTACCATCTCCTTTCAAGTTCAATCCAATATAGATTCAGGGTGATTATTTTAAAGAAATCATCAATGGAAAGTGGATCCCTCTCTCAGGATGGTCACCTTATTCCTATATCCACTAGTTTGCAGAGAAAAAAATGCATGTAAAAAAAGCAATAAAAGGTTGGAATAAAAAGTTCAAAGAGAGAATACATTCCAAATTAAAATAAGTGGAAGCAAACATTGGAGAGTTTTTATTGAAGGGTTTGCACGCAGAAGTGGATTTCACTCGTCTACATAGATTGGAGCCTCGACAACACACTATCATGTTAAATGAAGAAACTATTTGGAGAAAAACGAGTCAAGCAATATGGTTGAAATAAGGTGATAGAAATTCAAATTTCTTCCATGTTATGAAAACTATAGGAAAAAATAAACTCCATATGGGAAATTGAATTAGTCTCTGGAGACTTGGTTCACTCATTTCAAGACATAGCAAGCGAAGGTGTTTTCTACTTCTAAAACCTTTACAAGGAGAAGGAAGGTTGCTCAATAAATGAGATTTTGGATGTTCTCTTAATCTTCCCCATGGTCATTTCAAAAGACATGAACAAAGCTCTAGATGAAGAAGTGATGGAAGTTGAATTCTTATGAGCACTCTCTTCAATGAAAAAAGGGAAAATCTCAGATGTTGATGGACTCATGGTTGAATTCTTTATGGGTTTTTAAGGTTTTTTGAAAGATGACCTGTTAAAAGTGGTTAGGGAGTCCAAATCATGTAAGGTGCTTGGAGATATCAACTCAACTTTCCTTGCATTAATTCCAAAAAAGAAGAAGGGTATATCTTTCGACGATTATAGGCCAATTGTATGATGTACGTAATCTACAAGTTTATCAAAAATATTGTTGTGAAACATCTTAAGCCTATTCTAAGTGATGTTATCTCAAAAGAGAAATTTAGCTTCATACAAGGTAGACAAATTCATGATGTGGTCTCGTTGGCCCAGGAGACCCTTCATTCCATCAAAACTTTAAAGCAATTGGAAGTAGTCCTAAAGGTCGACCTCTCCAAGGCCTACGACGGGGTAAACCAGACATTCTTAAGGTTGGTTCTCTTAAAAATGGGCATGAATCCATCCATGGTAAACTGGATAATGGGATGTGTCTCCTCAGACTCCTTTGTTTTTTTGATAAATGATTCTTCCTCCAAATTTTTCCAAGTGACTAGAGGGCTACGCCAAGGGTACCCCTTATCACCTTTCATTTTCCTTCTCATTGTTGAGGCCCTAAGAATACTAATTATTGATGTGAAGACAAGATGAAGGTTGACATGAGTAAAAGTGTTTGGATCTGAATCCATGTCACATATACTATTCTTGGACGACATTTTATGCTTCATCCAAGGTACGTCGTGTAATTTTCTCGCTTTGAAAAATACTTTGGATATTTTTTTACAAGCCATGGAAATGGAAGTAAATATCCATAAATATTGCTTAATTATGTTTCATCTATCAAAAGTATCCTCCCATCTCTTATCAAAAGTTATCCCTTTTCCAAAAAATGATTTGGAAGTTGGATTAAAATATATTGGCTTTCATTCAAAGACGAACAATTACAAATCAAGAGATTGGACATGGATCCTCATAAAAATCAAATATTGTATATCCTTATGGGGAAATTGACTTATTTCGCATGGAGGAAGGTTAAACTTGATCAAATATGTTCTATAGAGTATTCATGTCTATTGGACTGCCATTGTGGTTGTTACCAAAGGTATACTCTCCAAAATAAAATCCTTGAGGTTTCGTTATTTGTGGTCAGGATTGCATCCCTCCGGTGGAACCTCTTTGGTAAAGTGGAGTTGTATCACCTTTCCTAAAAATATTGAAGGATGGGGACTCAAAAATATTTTCTTATTTTCTTTGTCACTTGTAGGCAAAATCTTGTGGCACCTCACTCTGAACAAAAATCTTTGTGGAAGAGTATTAAAATAAAAATATCTTCATGGGATGGCCATTGAGGAATAGTACAGGAAGCTAGTAAAATCTTCATCCATTTCCATGGTATGGAAATCCCTCAACGTTGTGTTTCCACTGGTAGGCCTTTGGACTATGTGGATGATTGGGAATGGGAAAAAACTTTCTATCATATCTAACCCCTACATGGCAGTTGGTGACGAAATCATACTCTCAAAGTCATTATTCAAATCCCTCCATGAAGATGGGATTTATGTATTGGCATACGCGGAAGCACAAATTCCCCATATTAGAGAAATAATGGGTTATAAAGATAGTGAGGAGTTAGGTTTGATGGGATCACTTGTAGATGAATGGATGCGCTTTACTATAGTCATTTCCTCTAATTTTATTCATTTAAAATAAGATGAGGAGGATTCATTATGTTGGTCTAAAATATGTCGGGACATGTGACTTTACAGCTAAAGTAGGATACAACATAGTTGCAAAAGCCACATTCTCAGGTGACACATGTTGGGAATGGGGTAAGATTTGGAAGCTTCATGCACTATTAAAAAGAAAAATCACAATGTGGTTAGCTCTTGGAAACAAGATTCTCCCACATTCTCAGGTGCCACATGTTGGGAATGGGGTAAGATTTGGAAGCTTCATGCACTATTAAAAAGAAAAATCACAATGTGGTTAGCTCTTGGAAACAAGATTCTCACATGGGATATCAGGTTGCGACGTAGATGGATCAACCCTAGAATTTGCATCTTATGCATGAAGGTGGAGGATTCTGCCCCTCACCTCTTTACATGATATGATTTTACTATTCGGGTGTTATTGTTGGTGTTGAAGTAGCCTAGCTCCACAATAAGTTGTGCACCCCAAATCTTAATTGAAAATTTAAAGAATTGGATGGATGAAAAAAAGTTGAACCATTTGGAAGCTCTCTCATGTGTATTGGTGAAATCGATCTAGTGGACACATAATAGTTCTATTTTCAAAGACAAGCATATCCAACCAGAGATTGTTGAATCTCAAGTCGTTAATTTGTCAAGAGAAATTAGGTAAGGAAAAAGACAAAAATATTTTACATCCATATCATGCTATAAATCGATCATGGTATAGCCAGGGGTTTCTTCGACAGTGCCAGCCAAGGGAACCCTCTGCTCTATGGTGTAGGATTCATCCTCTATATTTCACAGTCTCACTACACACACATTCGTTATACCCCTGGGCATGGATCCAACAATCTAGTATAGATGGATTCACTTAGAACGTTATTATTTATTACTCAGGACAAAAGAGTAAAAAGGCTACAGGTTTTTGGAGACTCCAAATTGACAATAGATTGGGCTTGCTCAAGGGTGAATATTACAACTATGAGTCTTTTTCATTTAATAAAATATTTGACACACCAGATGAACCATTTTGACTGGATTTATTTCCATCATATTTGCAATCAATTGAACAAGATAGTAGACAATCTATCGAAGGAACCATGCCATCTCCCCAAAGGAGCATTCGGCCTTTACGAATTTTTCGATGATGAAGAATATAATGCCATGGAATTTAGACTATAAGGATAAATAGTAGTAATTTATTGATGTAAAATAGTAGATTTAATATTTCTTTTTGTAATTGTAGACAATATATTGAAAGCCATATAGGGCCTTTTTTGTGTTCAAGAGAAATTACAGTAGGTATAGAATGATCAAAACATGAATAATCCCCCGTATATTATGTTAATTATGTTAATTATATAAGTGGCCATGAAAATAGTTTTATTTTTTCCCTAGATGGGGTGTCATCAATATGAAGTGAACACATGGAAGGATTGGCAGAAAACTGGCTTGGGAAGGCCATGTGCCCCGCACTTCAATCGTCACCCACATTAATTTAATGGGACGCATTAATTCTTTGTGCTTCATTTCCTCCAGCGAGCACATGATATAGTTGCTTCATCGTCCCATATCCCCTATCGCAGTTATGGCAGTGGCTTTTGCAGGAATTTTTTCTTGTCACCTACAATGGTTTCTTCACACCGCTTTGGGGCTTTTGCTTCTCCATTGTCTGTCAGACTCCAACACCTTTGTTGTGCATTTCACCTACTACATTCCTTCACCCATATTTCCCTCTCGGATCTCAGTTTATACTCTGAAGGTCATCCTCTCCCTCCTCCCCTGTCAAGTTATTCCCTCGCAGCAAGGAAAGCTGAAAAAGGGTCTGTCCTAGTATTATTATTTTGGGAGAAAGGTCCCTTGCATTCCTAGCCAGCAACAATCGTTATCCATTTCATCTCCCTCCCCACCATTGATCTAGATTTTATGAGTAGAACGAAATGAATACGGATTATTATCAAAATATTCTTAACACAGAATAACAGATATACAGAAAAATTGGTTTCTATTCAATAAGGAAATAAGTTGAAACTGTAAAATGCA
>CBVK0100745138.1:0-11008 GCA_900067695.1 Picea abies | reverse complement strand
AAACTGTTTTGAGCCATTTGGAAAAGGTGGGTGGACCCCGATATCCACCTGGATCAATTACATTCAAATTGGAGATAGTCCTCATACCTATTCATGACGCTATGCAGTATGTGGAATTCTTGCACAGTTGCTTGGATCAACTCCAAATACCATAACTCAAACAATGTGTAATTTTTGACCTAGATCTTCCTATCCTTGTTGTATTGCATCTCTAAGAATTTTGGCGTGGGGAAGGATGGCGTCACCTCTTCCTTGTAATTGCAACCTAGTGGTGGCTTCTATATTATCATTTCTAGCAAGAGTAACACCAAACTTTAATGACACTCCTTATCCAAGTCTTACACCTGAAAGTAGTCTTGGATGAATTCATTTTGTAGGTATTGTTCCTAGGCCATCCTAACTGCTTTTGTGGATCACTCTACAATGGAAATTAACCCCAGTGGGCACTCATCCTTGTGACATTTATGCATTATTTTGCAAGAAAGTATCAGCGTGGTGAACCAAACTTTGGCATTGTTTATCTTTGAAATAACCACTCCTCTGGACTCTTTGTGTGTACCATACTTTGTGTACACCTCCTCATGCAATGCATCCTTAGTTGTTATCATGTCATTCAAATCATCTCCTTTGATATGAAACCTCAAGATGAGGTACATCACATCAATGTTGTGTGACTCCCCCCCCATGATATTTGGCTACTTATTTTTCTATCTAGTCCTGCGTGTATCACTAATGTCAACCCGCAGTAGAATTCCCTGCCCTAACTGTTATGCACTATAGGAAATCAGTTCCATAACTAATTCCAATTCCCCATGCTGTTGTCACCTATCCAACCACTAACTACCTACCTCTCTATCAGTGTATCTTCTTGCATCCTGGTAGCCAATTGCCATGTCGCGTTGTTCCATCCTTTGGTTTGTACTTGAGAATTTATACCTTAATATCCTTTAAATGTTTGAAATCAATTTCAGGTACGTTCTATCTTGTCCCTATTTATTGTGATGACCTATCTAATCTTCCTAATTATTAAAACTATTATGACTAATATACTTCTAATTCCTACTCTATCCATACTTAGTGCCTATCCACTGTGCACTTACCTCCTGTGTGATTCCTATTGTTAAAGCACATCCAACCCCTACGGTCTGTGATACATTCTATCGATCAACCCCTACCATGGCCTCATGTTGGGGTTTTCTACTTTTGTTGCACCAATCATTCCAATGTACCAAAATTTGAATGACCCTAACTCTTGCATACACAAATTAACTGGTTGTTTGGATTTTTCCATCGACTTATGGTATGCGCATATCACTTTCTACATAGTGTCTTTAAGATTTTTATGGAAGATCAAATCCTTGATTGTTAACAAAACCTCTTTCTACGTAGGATTGTTGATGTAAACTTGAACGTTGCATAGAATTGACTGCTCACTT
This sequence comes from Picea abies, assembly GCA_900067695.1. Classification (NCBI taxonomy): domain Eukaryota; kingdom Viridiplantae; phylum Streptophyta; class Pinopsida; order Pinales; family Pinaceae; genus Picea; species Picea abies. The sequence continues at coordinate 9,572 of CBVK0100745138.1, read as the reverse complement.
TCTCCTAGTCTCATGTTTTCCTTCTCATCTCTTCCTTGATGTACCAACTTCTAGGTACCATATCCATGGTAAGGAAAAACCTATGAACCCATTGTGCACTAGGAATATTCTTGGTCATCCAACGCCTCTCACAGAAACAAATATGTTCCCGAGGATGTCTGGTACCCTTGTATCACCTCATTAATTCAAAGTCTATCATGGGATGAAATCTTACCTTGATACACTCCACCACCTATGCCCATTCCTGTAGAACTACATGATGCATCACCCACTGGTGCACATGTGTTCCTTTAAATAGTACATCCATGGCATGAATTCTTTAGGTCTCAGGCACATTCTCCATCTGTTCTAGGAATGGGTCTAGCAGGCCCGTCCTGTCAAATCTTGGTAGGTCACACAACTCTAATCCAATATAGCACACTTCTTTGGTGATTCATGTGTATCATTGAGTTGATACCTCATACAACTTGTTCTTCAATATTTCCATTGCATCTTATGAATCTATGCCATAGGAACAAACACTTCTCCGACTCAATTCTCCATCGACTATTAGAGTCACATGGTCCTCCTTGCATCCTATGATGTTGTATATGTTTTCTATGATCAAAATATATGCATCCTCATTCATGGTCTCATTATATATGTCACCCTCATTTGGATCTAGTGGTAATGTGCATGGTGTCTGTTTCAAAGGGAATCTGCATTTGCTTCACATTTAGGATGACATTGTTATCGAATTCCTAGTCAATTCCAAGGAGATATGGATAGTGTTCTTAATGATCCATAATTTTGATCTATTCCAAGTATGTTTTATTTTATACCCCATCAATGTTCCTTCCAATTGTTCTAGTTTGCTAATAGGAGAAATCCTATATTTGTTGGAAAGCCTAAGTTGAATGGGGGACCACACCAAGTTTGGTTTACCCATCAATTCCCATGATTTATTCATAAATATATTCACATCAAATCCCAAGTCGAACATGAATTCATCCATCTCTTAACATCCTAACTTGGATGCCATTTTATATTCTCTCCCCACGTGATTTCTGCTACTTGTATGGCACACATATCTGTTCTGGTAATGGAAAAGAAACACTGGAATCAATCTCTCCTTATTCCATGCATGTTGTGAACATGTGGGTTAATTTATTCATAGCTATAATATCACCCAATACCTTAAGACAACAACACAAGAAGTCACTTACTTGGTTATCTAGTTTTTCCTTGGAATAAGTGTTGCACTGTGTTTCCTCTCATTTCGTGTGTCAAAACTCTTCATGCACATGTTCTTATTCTAGTCCCTTCAACACTATACATGTCACTTCTTCATGCACATGGGCCTCTTCCAGGGCCCTTTGTGTCATGCATTGCAATTATTCGTGCACATGGGCCTCTTCTAGCACCATCTAGAATGTGCGATGCAATTCTTTGCATGCATTGTCCTTGTTGAGCACCCTCTACGTGTCACACAAGAATTTCCTTTATTATGCAGTGTCAAAATTAAGAGGTGATTGTGATGATTTTTTGATCTTTCCTTCTATATTATGACCTAAAATTTCTCCTTGTTCTAGGTCATCTCCCATATGGATTCCTTCTTGGGTTACCACTCGTACATCCACTTCATCTTTTATCTTCTGATATTTGCGTGACTCAACAATAACCATATTGAAATGTCCCTTGTTTTCTTCACAATTGTAACACCCTGTTTCCCCCAGTCTGTAAATATAACTTTATTGGCCAAGAACTATGGAAAACTCAAAGTGTGAATGTTTAATTTGGTGGACCTTTGTATAAAGGTCGATGAAAGTAAATCCTGTTATTTTAATAGATAATGGAAACGTGTTGCATAGTTGATGAGAAGGGGATGTGATAACGAAGACCACTATTGCTAATAAAAATGTGGTGGAGGGGACCCAGAATGGCTGTGATAACCTCCACCGAACTAGTACCATGCTAGAGTTAATGTTTCTCAGATCAGAACAACCCTCTGACCAGGAATGAATTCCCATCAAGTTGGTAAGTGGGAAGGGCCTCCTCAAGAGTTAATGAGGGATGGGGTAGACTGCCCATTGTTATGGATTCTAGACCTAACCACAGACGGGGGGATTCGATCCACATGCAACCTTGCCAAGGGAGGCACAAAGGGAAGCGTGGTGGATAGAGGGAGCTTCCTGCGAAGAAGGAAGAGATGAGAGCAAGAAAATCTCGGGTTTGAGGAAGGATGGAAAGAGAGAAATTGAGTTCTAATCATGGGAATGGAGGCCGAGTTAGGAGAAGGAGAGTAACCTTCATCTTCATCTATTCCTGTATAGGGATAAGGAGAGTAACCTTCGTCCCTAACTTCCGTTGAGTTGGAAGTAAGAGATGATTTACACTCTTTCCCTACACGACGCTCTTCCGGTCTTAGCCGAGGGTTAAACCCTTCAAAAGTATACAAGATAATGGACCTTGCCAGTATCGACGTTCAAAAATCATTGGGACCATCCATCATTAGGGTAGACAGATGGCAATAGATCCGAAAGTTCGAGGATTTGAACCTTGGAATATTTGCAAGGGAAAGAGGGGAGCTGATCCCAGCCGTTGGTGCTGGGAAGGATGCATGGCAAGCGATCAACGTTTCGCTGACTTTCGCATCAGAGAAGTCAAAGGGTAGAACTCTAGGAACTCACGATACATGAAATCATGATATGATCTGAGCCCTCCACTGAAAGGGACACGCGATGAAAGATTAACATTTTGCTGATTCACAAGTCAGGGATTTTGAAGGCAAGAGTTGTAGAAACTTGTGAAATCTGAACTCGCAAAATTGAACATATCCATTGAATTATGGGAGGATCATAGACCGTTGATCTGACGTGAGCAGATTTTTGGAATTCGGGTATCGGGAGGAACAGAGAAAGCTATCTCGAAAAATACCAAAACACGAAGTCTCGATTCGCAGTGAAAAAGGCGTGGGATGTCAGGCCTACAAAGTAGTTAGCACGACATTAACCACTTTGGGAGAATAGAATTCTAGTAACAACAAAACTACCGAATGTTGGAATACCGAATTTCATCCTAGCCATTGGTGATAGGAAACACGGGGCATTGGATCCTTCACTTCGGGGTTTAGTGTATCGGGGAAAATGGATTGTGTGAGTAAGAACCCTGAATGCCGAATTTCAAAGCACCATACTAGCCACCTGTAGTCTTGGTATTCGATCATTGCATATGGTTCTATGTGAAGGTCGTCAAAGAAAAAGGGGAAACAATCACAACCGTTGATCGAAGGAGGAAGATGAATCGTAAATCTGACCTTGTCGGGATTTCATGACTCGAGAAATCAGAGGTAAGATTTCTGTGAACTTGCGATATGCAAAATTGTGACTCGATCATGGTCATCCATTAAGGAGGGCATGAGGTGAGATATCAACATTTCGCTGGCTTGCAGGGTAGAAAAGTAAAAAAGAAAAGTCGTGAGAACTCGCGACATGCGAAGTTCCGATGTGCCTTAGAGTTAGGCTCCAGGTCGTAGTAAATGGTCACATGGATGGAGGCCAAAGGAAGGATCTAATGGCTACTAAGCCCTTTCGAAACTCGGGAGTTGAAGGAGTTGGGGCACCTTGCATCAGAAATTCTGAAGTCACAAAACACGACGCGTCGTTTAGGTTAAGCCTATGGTCGCCAGTAGTGGTCACATGGAGGAGGATAAGGGAAGAGATAGCCTACGCTAGGCCCTTATAAGAATTCAGGGATTCTATCCCTTAAGAAAGGTGAAAAGTTTTATTCTCCATCATGGATGTGTTACAAAATGGTATTAGAGCACGGTTACAACACTTGGCCTGCTTGGGCTCATGGATGAGTTGCTTAAATAACTCTATTTGGAGTAATTTCAAAAGAGTGACACCCTACCTTACCTCTTTCTTAAGAGTTTTGATTTAAAAATGTTATTAAGGAAAGGAATGAAACCTTCTACTCTGTGTGTACATTAAGAAGTTAAACCATGTATTGCTCATGAACTAATAGATTGTTAGCTAACTGTTAAGTGTTTTTGGCAACACTTGAACAATTAGTGAATCACAGGAAGACCCCAATACTAAAACATGATGACATGTCATGAAGTGGGGGATGGTTCCCACAATAGAGAAGATAAATCTATTGAAAGGAGGCCGATGGAAACCCCTCCAGATCTGGCTGGAACTGTAAGAAGCCTTAGGGCTGAGCTACAATGTTTCAAGGCTGACAATGAGAGATTGATAAAGGAGCAAGAGAAACAAATAGAAATTCATGCAGTCTTATTACAGAGCTTATCCGACATATAGAGGTAACTGCAGCACGAACCCACAACCAATCATGCAGATCAACGACACAAGAAGAGAGGTCAGATTCCACCTGAGACTCGAAAACATGACTCCATAAGTGACCCCACTCGGAGAAGTACCATGAAGAAGGTCCAACCTAGAGGTAGGGGACACTCATCGGGAGAGTCCTTTGGAAAGGAAGCTGACAACTCCAAAGGGTATTCTAGTAGCAGGGCCAACTCGCATTCTCAGAAGAAAGTAAGGAAATGGAAGCGTTCCAAAACCCATGGTCCTGAAGAGTTCAAGAAAGCCAAACCACCCTCTTTCGACAAATATATAAAGAAGGGAGAAGAGGCAGAAGCTTGGCTGCTTGGTTTAAATTTGTATTTCAGAGTCCATGACTACTTCGAAAACTTGAAGGCTCGAATAACCATCTTCAACCTGAATGGAAAGGCTTCCATATGGTGGGAAGACCTTAGGAATGTGAAAGGAATCCATGAAAAGGACTTGTCATGGAAACAGTTTGAGAAATACTTTAGGAAGCAATATCTGTCAGAAAAATACATGGATGGGAAGACTAAGGAATTCTATGAACTCCAGCTAGGGCATCTCACCATAGAGGAATTTGTCAATAAATTCCTTGAACTATTGAGGTATGTACCATACATAAAAGATGAAAAAGAAAAAATGCAGTTGTTCATTAGTGGGTTACCTCAAACCTACCGAGATAGGATTGAGTTCGAAGAACCAAGGACCTTAGAAGAAGCTATCTGGAAGGTGAGGTATTGTTATGAACAATTTGGGAGAAAGACAAGACCCCACGTGGACTGGAAGAAGAATCATAGTTTGGGATTCAAGAAGAAAAGGTTTAACTCTTCAAGATTTAAGAACTATGGAAAGGATTCTAGGGGGAGCCTTCCTGCTAGAAGTGTATATTAGAAAAATTTCCCCTCTCAAGGTGGAAATAAACCTTTTCAGACAACCCCCATAAATACCGATAACCTAAAGAACGAACCCTTAAAATGCTAGGGTTGTGGAGAAATCATAGATTGAGGGACTGCCCACATAGACAACAAAAAAATAAGGGGGTCTACAATATCCAAGAAGCTATCATTGTCAATGACGTGGCTAGGAACATGCCATGAATCTATGCATATTGGACAATAATCAAGCCGACCACCAAGCTTCAGTAGTGGAGCTGGAAGGTATGATCGCCAACCATATAATTTCTATTTTAATTGACCCAGGTTCTAATTTGAGTTATGTATCCCCTCAGACTGCCAATAAGTGTAAACTGCAACCAATTAGACATGTTAAACCATGGTTGGTACAACTAGCCACTGGGACCAAAAGAAAGGTGGCAGAGTCTATACCAGTTTTCCAATTCATCATGGGAGTATTTCCCACCCAAGCGACCCTTAACATACTTCCCTTGGGATCTTATGACTTGTTGATTGGTATGGATTGGTTGGCTACTCATAAAACTAAAATGGGCTGTTTTCATAAAACTAAAATGGACTGTTTTCATAAAAATTTAGAATGTGTAAACAAAGAAGGGAGAAAAAGGATCCTCCAAGGGATTCAGAAGCCTGTCTCAGTGAGACAAATATCAACCCTTCAAATGAAGAAGTATTGTAGAAAAGGGTGTTCCTTATATGCAATACAAGCATTGGAATTTGTTGAAGACGACAAACCAAACCTAGAGGACCACCCCATATTAAGAGAATACAAGGACGTATTCCCAGAAGAAGTACCGGGTATACCTCCGAGAAGGGATATTGACTTCACAATAGAACTTATACCAGGAGCGGTACCAACATCTAGAACACCATACAGACTGAGCACACCAGAGCTTGTTGAGCTCAAACTACAACTAAAGGAGATGTTGGACAAAGGCTACATCCAACCTAGTGTATCTCCATGGGGAGTGCCCATCCTATTTGTGAAAAATAAATTTGGCACCAGGGATGGTGCCATTTGGGTTAACCAATGTCCCCGCCACTTTTATGTGCTTGATGAATAATGTACTCAACAAATTTCTAGAAAAATTTGTATTGGTTTTCATTGATGATATCCTAATCTACTCCAAGAACAGGGAGGAGCATGGAGAACATCTTAGACTCGTACTTCAAGTACTAAGAGAGCATCAAATCTATGCTAAGTTCAACAAGTGTGATTTATTTCATAACAAAGTCCACTACTTAGGCCATGTCATATCTAAGGAAGGGGTGACAATAGACCCTGACAAGATCAAATCCCTTATGGAATGGACTACCTCAAAAGATGTATCTGATATTAGGTCCTTTATGGGATTAGCAGGATACTATAAAAGATTCATAAAAGGGTTTTCCAAGATTGGATGTCCAATCACTACCCTTTAGAAAAAGGGGGTTAAATTCATTTGGACATAAAAATGAGAAGAAATATTTCAGGAACTAAAATACCTCCTGACCCATGCACCTGTCCTAAATATTGCGTACCCGAATGATGATTTCCTTGTGTGTACAGATGCCTGCAAGGAAGGACTCAGAGGATTCCTTATGCAAGAAGGATGCGTAATTTGCTATACGTCTTAGAAATTAAATGAGCATGAAATCAATTATGTGACCCATGACCTAGAGTTGGTTGCCATAGTACATGCTTTAAAAATGTGGAGACACTACCTCCTTGGTAGAAGATTTGTGCTTATGATAGATAATTGTGGATTGGGACACCTAGTTGATCAACTGAAACTCAATTCTAGGCAAGCGAGGTGGATGGCTCTCCTAAGTGAATTTGATTTTGAAATAAAAAATATAAAAGGAAATGAAAATAGGGTGGCTGATGCCCTTAGCAGAAGAATAAAAACGATTCATCTAGCAGGAGTAAGCACCTGCAAAATGAGTGTCAGGGAGAGAATCAGAAATGCACAAAAGACAGATGCGTTTGTTAAGAGCATGACTTCATACCTAAGTCAAGAGCCTACAGGGATGGTCAAGAGCCTACAGGGATGGAGTATGAAGTCTACCAAATGCTCGAGGAAGGGCTATTGAATTACAAAAATAGATTGCATATTCTGAACTGTGACGACTTGAAGAGGTTCATAATGGATGAACTACATAAGAGACCATATACCAGTCACCTGGGATATCGGAAGATGATCACAGCTACTAGGAAATAATTCTATTGTCTTGGGTTAAAGAAAGACACAACTAACTATTTAGCTAAGTTCCCAGAATGCCAACAAGTTAAGGTAGAGCACTGGCATCCAACAAGATTGTTACAACCTCTACCGATTCCAGAATGGAAATGGGAAACCATCTCCATGGATTTCATCACTAGATTACCAAAGTCAACCAACCAAAATGATGCCCTCATGGTCGTGGTGGACAAATTGAGTAAGTATTCCCATTTCATCTCTGTCAAGTCAAATTGCAAGGCAATAGATATTGCCAACATCTTCATGAAGGAGATATTCATACTGCATGGAATGCCCAAGGAAATTGTATCTGACAGAGATACCAAATTCACTTCAAACTTTTGGAAATCCCTAATGGTCAGTTTAGAGACTAAATTGTTGTTCAACACAACCTATCACCCTCAAACTGATGGAAAAATAGAAAGAGTAAACCAAATAGTAGAGGACATGCTAAGAATGTAGGTAATGCATCAGCCTAAGAAGTGGGAAGACTACCTACCATTGGTAGATTTTTCCTACAACAACGGTTATCGGGGATCCTTAAATATGAGCCCCTTTGAAGCCCTCTATGGTAGAAAGTGCAAGATCCCAATCAGCGAGATTAATCCAGTGGAAAGAATTACAATCGGACCTGACATGCTGAAAGAAATGGAGCAACAAGTAGTGTAGATAAGGAAAAATATGAAAATTGATCAGGATTGACATAAAAGTTACGTCGACGGAAAGATAACTCCCTGAGAGTTCAAAGCCGGAGACCATGTCTATCTCAAAGTTAGATCCCGAAAGATTTCCCTAAGTATGGGATCCTGTGCCAAGTTGGCACCTCGGTATTGTGGACCCTTTGAAGTCCTAGATAGAGTGGGACATGTAGCCTATAGGCTAACACTTCCTCCCATTGTAAAGGCACATAATGTTTTTCATGTTTCATTATTAAAGAAATATGTACATGATGCTAATCATATAATTGACTTGTTTGTGATCTAGGTGAAATCAGAGGGAGAATTCCTGCCAGAACCCCAATTCATATTAGACAGGAAGGAAACATCACTTAGGAATCGAACTATTGCACAGGTCAAGGTGCAATGGAAACACTTTGGCCCAGATGAGGCTACGTGGGAAATGGAAGATGCCATGAGGTAGGCATTTCTGATTTTGTTTACTCTTGTACATACATATAATATTGGTAGATAGAACATCAAGGAGGATGATTCCTTTAAGGGGGAGGGAATTGTAACACCTTGATTCCCCCAGTCTATAAATATAAATTAAACATTCACACTTTCCCCCAGTCTATAAATATAAATTTATTGGCCAGGAACTATGGAAAACTCAAAGTGTGAATGTTTAATTTGGTGGACCTTTGTATAAAGGTCGATGAATGTAAATCTTGCTATTTTAATAGATAATGGAAAAGTGTTGCATAACTGCTGATAAGGGGATGTGCTAAGAAAGACTGTGATTTCTAATGAAAAGGTGGTGGAGGGGACCCATAATGGTTGCGATAACCTCCATCAAACCAATACCATGCTGGAGTTAATGTTGCTAAGATCAGAACAACCCTCTGAGGCAAGAAGGGAAGCGTGGTGGACAGAGGGAGCTGCTTGCGAAGAAGGGAGAGACGAGATAAATAAACTCTTGGGTTCAAGGAAGGATGGAAATCAAGAAATTGAGTTCTGATCACAGGAATGGAGACTGATTCAGGAGAAGGAGAGAAACCTTCATCCTCGTCTATTCCTATATAGGGAGAAGGAGAGTAACCTTCGTCCCTAAATTTCGTTGAGCTGGAAGTAAGATATTGAATCTCAAAGCATCGTGGCCTAAGCTTGGGGGTGGCCAGTGATAAATCCATTGGGAGTGACTGAGACAATGGTTGGGTGGAAACGAGCACCTCTCTCGGAAATCACTTCATGCTTTATGGTTTTGATAAGTGTTTTTATGCCTTGAACTCTAAATTAGAAATAATGGTTTCATGCTTGTTTTTGTATGCCTCTAAATAGTTTCTGTATTGAATGATTAGATTAAGAGTATGCATTCATCCATTGAGGACTTTCATACCTGTTGATTTTCCCTTATCTCCTAGTTTAATTCCTCAAGAATACTCTCCCCAGAGAAAT
>CBVK0100745137.1:0-11008 GCA_900067695.1 Picea abies | reverse complement strand
ATCGGTCTCGGCATTCCTGCTGAACCGCTCTTCCGATCTCACCAAGGTTTAGCGTTGGATTCCTTCCCTGGGGGGGATCAAACCACTGGCCAGTGCAACTGGAGGCAAATTTTCAGACAACACCAAAGATCAGGCCCTTCAGATTCGAGAAATTATGGATCGACCACCCAACTTTCAAGGAGAACATCAAAGCATGGTGGCAAGAGGATATCTAGGAACAAGAGACAAAGATGTTTAGGCGTCACAAAAAACTCAAGTACATAAAGCAAAAACTTAAGAAGTGGAACAGAGAAGTTTTTGGAAAAATTGACCGGGGGAAAAAACTGATAGAGGACAGAATGGAAAAGCTACAGGAGCAATGCATCCAAGAAGGCTACACTGAGGAGAAGAAAAAAAGAAGATAACCAATTACTCTAGGATTGGGAAGCAAGATGTAAGCAAGACGAAACCCTTTGGAGACAAAAATCCAGAATTAGGTGGCTTAAGGAAGGGGAGAGGAATACCAAGTTCTTCCACAAAACAACTATAGCGAGAAGATCTCACAACAGAATTCTGAATATCCGAGATCAGGATGGGATAGAGAAAGAGTCCCACCAGGACATTGAAAACACATTGGTCAAACACTTCCAGGGGATAGCCAAAGAACCCAACCGAGACAGGACCGATGCCATCCAGAGGATAGTTAGGCACATCCCTAACAAAGGAAGAAGTCGACCAAGTGGTTCAGGAGATGTCTAATGGAAAGGCCCCAGGCCCAGACGGCTTTACAATGGAATTTTTTAAAGCGTGTTGGGATGTGGTTAAGCAGGATATTTATGGTATAGTGGAGGATTCCAGACGCTCAGCCTCAATCCTAAAGGCCTTGAATGCCACGATGATTACTCTAATCCCAAAAGAAAATGAAGCCAGAACTTCGGATCGCTACCATTCGAGAGCCCTGTGCAATGTGGTGTATAAGATAATTTCAAAAGTAATAGCTAATAGATTGAAACCACTTCTTCCAACTCTAATATCGCAAGAAAAGGCGAGCTTCGTGGAAGGGAGGCAGATTCTAGATAACATCATACAAGCCCATGGACTTAGCGAAGGCTTATGACAAAATAATTGGCACTATATGGCGAAAACAATGGAAGCTTTTGGGTTTGACCAGCATTGGATTAAATGGATCATCAACCTAGTTTCTACAACGAGTTTCCCACTTCTAGTAAATGGAGCTCCAGCCAAGTCATTCTATCCCACGAGAGGTATAAGACAAGGGGATCCACTGTCCCCTTTCATGTTCATTTTAATGATGGAAGGGTTGAGCAGGAGCATAAAGACAGCAACGGTCGAAGGCGAAATCAAAGGCATAAACCCATTCGAAGAATGCCCAATCTCAACACACCAACAATTCTTGGACGATACCCTGCTCCATGGCACCCCCACGGTAAAGGAAGCAAAGGCGTATAAAAACAATTTAGAAGAATCTGGAGAGGCCTCGGGGGCTAAAATAAACCACTCCAAATCCATGATCTACTTCTTCAACACAAATCCTGCAATCCAAAGGAACCTGGCCAACATTTTGTGGTTTGAGCGAAAAACACTCCCAACGAAGTATTTGGGGGTACCTCTGACGGATAGGGCGTGTAGGAACGTAACGTGGGAAGGAATCATCAACAAGTTGCAGGAGAGGATTAAGAATTGGACTTACAGAGCTCTAAACCTTGCAGGACGGTTAATCCTTACTAAAGCAGTCCTACAAGCAATCCCAGCGTATCTTATGTCGGTGTTTCCAGCTCCCAAAGGCATCCTACAAAAAATTAGAGCAATCCAGAGAGATTTCGTATCGAGAGTAGTTGAGGACAAAAAGAAATGGGCCTTGGTGGCGTGGGACAAGGTGTGCAGACCAAAGAACAAAGGGGGCCTTGGTTTACAAGACCCACAGGTAACCAACGAGGCATACGGGGCAAAGTTGTGGTGAAGATTGGTAAAGGAAAGTTCAGTGCCATGGGTTAAACTGTGGAAATCAAAATATGCCCCTGAAGTCAACACCCAGGAGCGGATCAGGTTCATGGGCACAAGGGAGGGGTCAGCCATCTGGAATCAGCCTGGAGGAATAAAAATTGGATACAGAGTCACAGCTTTTGGGAAATTAGGAATGGGAGAACAGCGAGATTCTGAGAGGATGCTTGGCAACAGGAACCCAAAATGGAAAACCAGGACAGAGAGGGGATCAAACAAGAGATGATTCGGCAAGGAAAAATGAAAGTCCATCAGTACTGGAAGCAAAGGGAGGGGAACGCCAGATGGAGGATTTGGGACAAACTTAACCCACAAAATAGAGCTCAGGAAAACACAGTGATGAAAGAGATTGAGGAGGAAATGGGTAAAAGAAAAATTAGGGTCTTGGAAGAGGAGGACCAATTAAGGTGGGGAAGGAAAAATGAGGGCGAATTCAATCTAAAAGAGGCCTGGTATTACATAGTAGGCCAGGACCAAAAAAACCCAGAACCACACTTGGAGAGGATCTAGAAGGGCCCCCAATGGCCAAAGATCAAAGTGTTCGAATGGCTAGTCCTACACAAGAAGATACTGACCTGGGAGAACCTAACAAAAAGAGGATTCATAGGTCCCTCACGGTGTCACCTGTGTGAGGTCAAGGAAGAATCTACGGATCATCTCCTAAACGAATGCAACTATACAGCTGAGATTTGGGACTGGGTGGCATGTATTTACTGCCAGTCAAATCGGGTAAGGGGTGATATCAGAGCAACAATCAAAAACTGGAAAGAGAGCTGGAAAGAGAGGTATAGCAAAAATGAGGTGGTGAACCTATGCTGGGGTCTGATGTCAGGGATGGTTATATGGGCGATTTGGAAGGAACGGAACAGGCGAATTTTCAAGAATGAAAGCCAATCGGTCGCGCGGATAAAGGACACTATCGTAACTCAAATAAGAGAAACAGTGCAGAGCCTTAACCTTAACAACTCCAAAAAACAAAACAAAGGTCAAGACTTACGAATTTTGGAACTGTTCTATCTGAAAGAGTGGAGCTTTAACATACCTGTGGCCCGAGATCCGCAGATCCAGACAGGAGTCAATACCTGGGCTCCTCCTCCGACAGGCTTCATTAAATTGAATTTTGACGGGACGGCGAAAGGCAATCTGGGGGTGGCAGGAGCTGGTGGAGTAATAAGAGACAGTGGAGGGACCATCTTACGCCTGTATTATGGGAGCGTAGGCAATTCTACAAATAATGCAACGGAGTTTGGAGCTATGGAACTCGGCCTGGAAATTCTACGCAGAGAGGGAATGACCAATGCCATCGTGGAAGGTGATTCTACTCTGGTTGTCAACATTGCGAAGAAACTCTAGTATGGAACCAAGGTGGGCAAGGTCCAAAGGCATTTGCGTCTAGCGCATTCCCTTCAAAAAATCAAGGAACATCTGCTAACCCTAAACACGATAAAGTTTAGATGGATTCGCAGGGCGGCGAATGCGCTAGCGAATAGGCTAGCCAACGAGGGGGTTAACAGGGAGGGACATGAACTAGATGAGGTTTGGTCTAGAATCCCCAGGGGGCAACTTAGATTGGATTGCATCCACCTGGTGGTACAAGATCATGGTGGTAGCTTCAGAGACGAGGGTCACATCAAGGATGACGTGAGGCTCCTCGACCCGACGTGGGACCCAAGGGGCATATGATAGTCACAACACCTGGCCCCCAGTTATCATGTGTGAACACGACAAGCAACAGGTGGGCGGACAGAAGGAAGTACGGCACAACAGCAAGTTTAGAGATGATAGCAAGGTAGAACGGCCAAGTAGCAGGGCGAAATTTCATGGCGAGTTAAGGGATGTGGAGATGGTTATAACCAAGGGAGGATCACCGCCCCCAAGACAAGTACGGGACCAAGAGCGTCCGGATACAGCGCGAGCAAGGACAGAAGCAAGGACCGAGGAATCGGACCGGCCGGTTTTGCCGGTTCCGGTCCGATTCTGGCAACATTGGTCCAGAATCCCCAAGGGGCAACTTAGATTGGATTGCATCCACCTGGTGGTACAAGATCACGGTGGTAGCTTCAGAGACAAGGGTCACATCAAGGATGACGTGAGGCTCCTCGACCCGACGTGGGACCCAGGGGGCATATGATAGTCACAACACCTGGCCCCCAGTTATCATGTGTGAACACGACAGGCAGCAGGTGGGCGGACGGAAGGAAGTACGGCACAACAGCAAGTTTAGAGATGATAGCAAGGTAGAACGGCCAAGTAGCAGGCCGGAATTTTATGGCGAGTTAAGGGATGTGGAGATGGTGATAACCAAAGGGAGGATCACCGGCCCCCAAGACAAGTACGAGACCAAGAGCGTCCGGATACAGTGCGAGCAGGGACAGAAGCAAGGACCGAGGAAGAGATCGTAACATCATGACCCGTCCAACCTTACCAGCCAATAATGAAGGTCGAGCTCACCACCTCGGGCTAAAATTGGTAGGAGGTACAGGCTCGCAGATGAGGGAACGTTATAAGAAGAAGAGTTGCAAACAAGACTGCAACCAGAAGGTGTTAGCTAGTAAGGAAAATTACAGCCTCAGGAGCAGAGTAGTTAAGTAGAGGTGCGGAGTGAGGTATCGGGAGAAAGGACAGCGTAGGGTCTCGAGTAGACATAGAAACATGGCGAGCTTGAAGCATACGCAGAGAAAGAGAAACCCCCTAGGGAAGGATATCCTGAAAAGCTCGAGGCGTTTGACTAGAATTGAGCAGGCTGCGAGAGAGGCGGAGAACACCTTCCATACGCTGGTCTCGCCAAAAGGGAAGGCAACACTCAACAAGTGGGAAGAAGAAATTAAGGAGGAGCGGAGCGGTAAATAGTGGGGGGAGATAGCACAGGAGGCAGAATGGGTAACGGACCTGGAGGCTACTCATCCCAGGGAGACCCTCTACCATAAAACGGTAGAGACAGCATGGTTTACCAAGATGTTGATCGGGAAAGTAAAATCCGATCGGAAGGAGGCAAGACAGGAAGACCACTGGAAGGTTAAAACTATGTTGGACGAGATCCAGCATCGTCTCAGCGGATTGGAAACTATTATCAAGTTGTTAGTGGAGGTTGAAAAGGACCAAAAAAGCAAGTAAGAGCAGTTGGCTGCGCAGTTCAACCTTTACCTAAGATACGTCCACCAAATGGACATCACACCAGCGGATGGACAAGGAGTACCAACCCAGATTAGAAGAACTAGAACAGTCTACCCAAAGGAAGACAACAAGGGCCAAGCGGGTGGGGTGAAGGATCACCCCCAGGTGTTGTAGCGACTCTTAGCTTTATGTCTGTAATATTTGTTAGCTTTAATGGCAGTTATGCCCAGGAAGAAGTAGGGTGTAGTTTCTTTTGTGGTAGACTTTGGAATTCTCAGTGGAGCGGTTAGTTAGCTCTTGTGTGACTACGCTTCTCAGACTTGAAAGGGGAGGTCTGGTCTGCTTTCCAATTTTGGCAGAACAATACATCCAGAACTGATTATTAAAAACCAGCAATAAGGGTCCCCTGCTCTAGTTTCCTTTAGGCAGACCAGGATCCCCATTTTGTATCATATTTTCTACAAGTAATATAGCTTTATACTCTGACTTACAAAAAAAAAATATGAAGTTGATGAAAATAAAGGTTGCCTTTTCGAAAGGTCAACAAAAAGAAAAGGTGGAATTATACAAAATCTTGATTTATAAAGTGAAGTAAGGTTTATGGTCACATACTTGAATAGAATTTGTATTTGTTGCATTGCCTTCCCCTTCAAATATGCTTTGTTCTCAAAGCATAATCCAGAAAGGATTATGTCCCCCTTCAACGATGCTTTGTCCTAAAAGCATAATCTAGAAAAGACTATGTCATTGTTCTTGAATGCAATGCTTTCAGTTGATGCCTTGTCCTTGATGTTGTCATGATTGAAGAAACTAAATGGTACAATCTTCGAAGTGCCTAACAAAACTATCATATTGTGAGGGTTCAATCCTAATTTGATTTTTTATAAAATTGTATGGTGCAATGGTGTATTAGGACTTCTTTCACTGTGATCCTCATTATTTCTTTCAAATGGAGTTGAATTGGCATTCTACTATTTCGAAATGTGCACTGACTTTTTATTTGTGCGACGAATTTTGTGATTTGGGTGATGATAGGGTTTTATATTTGAGCCTCCCTCACATATGGACCTACAACTGTAATCGGTTTCGTAAGTGTCTCTTTGTCAATTGATGGCTTGTTGATTATCGATAAATTATCACTCAATTTTTCAACTTTGATTGCATCTGTGGTAGTTCCCTTATCCATGGTTGGGATTTTAATCTCATTAAACTTCTCTACTTCAACTGTATCTTTTATTGTTACATGATCAAGAAGTTGTTTCCTTTGTTGTAACTTTTTCTCATTTTTTAATTTCTTAATCTGTGCAAGTAGGTTTTGATTGTGATTCCTTATGGGAGAAATTTCTTCATCTCTTCTTAATAAGTTCTTATCAATTTATTTTCGAAATTTGGACTCCCATATCATAATTTATGATTGTGCTTCCCGTCCCTCTTTCATTTGTGCAAGCAACCTCTGATTAAGATCCCTTAGACAAGAATTTTATTCATCTTTCTCTTATATGTTTTGCTAAATTTACTCTAGATCAGCTAATTAAGTAAACAGATCAGATCTAAATACTTTGCTGAAATAATTAACTCTTGCATGCAGCAGATAAAATGAGAAAAACAATCACACAGAGTACACAATAATTTTTCTGCTCTTCCAAATCAGTTCTTCATCAAATAACATCAGAACTTACAAGAGCTCCCTTCACTGGGAAAATGGCTCTGAGAAATTAAAACCACAAACCAAATCTGCAAACCTGAACCACAACATTGTCTTGATTTGCATGCCACCAATCATTGACGTTGTTCGTACAGATCTGTATGGATTTGTACCTGCTACAATAAATGCATCTGCCTTGAAAGATGTGTACCTTGAAATTTGTGCTTCCTCAAAAGGCATTCTACCTAGAAATCTGTGTGCCTCAAAAGACATGTTGCCTCAATATTTGTGCTGCCTCAAAATACGTGCTACCTTGATTTCTATGTTGCCTCAAAAGACGTGCTGCCTCAATTTTCATGCTGCCTTGGGATGCATGCAACCTGTTTTTCTTTCTCACCAAGCTGAAAAATCAATTCTGATTTTTCTCCTTCACCCGACGTGACTTGCGAAATGAAAATTGATTGTATATTTTCCTTTACCCTCTCTGTCTTTTGTCTTGAGCGATTTACCTAATCTCAACGGTCAAGATTAGATCGTGAGATCAACGGCTCTCTTTTAATTAAATCATTAACTAACTTCAACTTAGTCACTTTATTAATTAAAAGTCACTTTATAAAAAAGCATTCACTTTACTAATAAATTAATAAAGTGAATTCTAGGAAAAGTATAGGATACATTTAATAACGATTTCCGCAAGTAGACACCCTTATGGAAATACCTGTCCAAGCTAAAAACACTAACACTCCCTCTTAGCGAGGACGGTATTCTCCACTACTCCAAGCTTGTCTCTAAAGAAGACGAACTTGCCCTTGACCAAGGGCTTGGTGAAAATGTCTGCCAACTGCTCCTCTATAGGAATATATTGGAGCTAAATTGCTCCCTTCTGCACCCTATCTCTGATGAAGTGGTATATGATCTCAATGTGCTTTGAGCTGTCATGAAACACTGGATTTTCCGAGAGTTTGATGCAACTTTAGTTATCACAGTTGGTTCAAGCTCCTAACCAAACAATCATGTGAGTAGCTTGCAAATACAAATGGGTTCACAACTAGCTAGACTAGCTACCATGTACTCTGCCTCTGTTGAACTCAATGCTACCGAAGTCTGCTTCCTGTTGAACCAGGAAATGATTGTTGACCCCAAACTTAAGCAGCACCCAGAAGTGCTCTTCTGATCTATATGACATCCTACCAAATCTGAATCAAAGAACCCCTGCAACCTCACACCATCTCCACCAAGGTACTACAATCCATATCCTACTGTGCCCTGCAAGTATCTGAGCACATGATTTGTTGCCACCCAGTGAACCTCCCTTGGCTCCACCATGAACTGGCTCAATGTGTTAACAGCGAAGCAGATGCCAGGTCAAGTGTTGACTAGATATATCAACAAGCCAATCAACTGCATGTATTGTCTGGAGTCTTCCAACTCTGAAGCTAAAGAATCAATCTTCTTTAGGTTGGTCACCATCAGAGTGGCCATCGGTCTGCCATCATGCATCCTAAATCTCTTCAGGATCTCTAAAGTGTACTTCCCCTATCCAGGGAAGATCTCGCCCAATCACTGACAAACCTCAAGTCCCAAAAAATAATGCATCGGCCCAATATTCTTCATCTCAAATTCTTACGCTAGATCAAACTTGTAACCTGCAATCAAACTATTTGCACCTATAAAAATGAGATCATCCACACACAACACCAAGATGAGAATCTCAGATCCAACCAACAAGAAGTATAGTTTGGGATCTAATTCACTCTTGGTGAAGCCCATGTTCTACAAATAACTGTCGATCTTGGAATATCAGGCCCTGGGTGCCTGGTTGAGTCCATATAGGGCTTTCTTAAGCCTGCATACATGTGTCTCCTTGTCATGGACCTCAAACCCCTGTGGTTTCTCAATGTAGACCTCTTCCTCAATGATGTCATTGAGGAAGGCAATCTTCACATCCATCTAATGAATGCTCCAACCCATCTCATAAGCTATAGAGATAACTCTTAAAATAGAGGAGTATCTGGCTACAGAATAAAAAGTCTCCTCATAGTCTAGTCCCTCTCTTTGAGAAAACCCACAAGCCACAAATCTAGCCTTGTACTTCTCCACACTGCCATCTATTGCATGCTTTATCTTGTAAAGCCACCTGGAAGTCACAATTGACTTCCCCTCTGGTCTCGACACAATCTCCAAGACATCATTCCCCATGATGGAGTTGTGCTCTCCCTGAATGTGGACCTGGGAGGCTCAACATACTCCCGAGCATCCCGCAAGGTCTGCTCAAGCCACCTAGGCCTCCTGACCTATGTTGCAAGGGAGCACCCCACCCCCACTCCCAAAGCGCACTGTGAATGGGAGCGTTCAAGAAGCACGCTTCGGGAGAGAATTCAGGGTGCACACTCCGATGCTAAAAAAAACGCTCCCTGACATGTGAGGGAGCGCTTGGGGAGCGTTCCAAGAGCGATCAGCGCACGCTCCCCGCTCAAAGAGTGTTATCTCACGGGACACTCCCTAAGCGCTCCCCCACATAAAAAAACGTTGATCGAGTCGCTCCCATTGGTCATGTGCACATGAGGCCAACTTGTGCCTTTTTATTGGTTTTTGGACTGACTTGGAACCAAGGGAAAGATTCCATAAGATAGCCTAGGGTTTTCTAAGAGGTTAAAATACTCACTCCTTTTTCGCTCATTCTATTTCTCATTTCACTTAGCTTTGCTAAGAGGGTTTTGAGAGGGTTCTTGCTAGTTCTTGTGGGGATTGAAGGGAGATTGAAGGAGATAGAGGGGAGATTGAAGAGCTTAGAAGGGATTGGAGAGCTTGGAAGGAATATCGAAGGATCCCATGGGGAGATTGGAGAGCTTGGAAGAGAGATTGGGGAGCTTGGAAGGGAGTTTGAAGGCTGCAATTTGTGAGAGCTTGGAAGGGAGATTGAAGGCTACCATAGTCATATTCAACCACCATTGGAGAGCTAAAGAGGTAGGTTTTTAGTCCCATTCTTGTTTCTTGTTTTTTTTTAAATGCATGTGTTGTAAACTAGTATATTATGCTATGTTGAATATTTGAATGTTTTCTTCTCCTAGTCTTTCCCATTTCTCCTCCATAATTCTACTGCAAGTAGCAAGTTATTATCAAGGTTCAACAATCATGATGATGATGTAAATGCGGTATGTCATTTTGGTTCCATTTTTTATTATGATGGTGGTGTTGGGAACCGGAGGACGTTGAAATCAGTGTTACCAACATCAGCAACGGCAAAATATCGCCGAGGGTCCGAAAATGAAAATATCGTAAATATCGGGGAATCATGATGATGATGTAAATGCGGTATGTCATTTTGGTTCCATTTTTTATTATGATGGTGGTGGTGGGAACCGGAGGACGTTGAAATACCCATGATAGTGACAAAGAAATAGAAGTGGACATCACATACCATGGAGAGGAGAAAGGAATGGAAGGGGATGATGACAATGAAAATGATAGTGACGATCGCCAAAAACCCAAAGATAGTTTAAGACCTTTGTGGAAGTATGTCACAAGCCTTGGGGGAGGGAAAGGGGGCGGAACCACAAAATTTACATGCCACCCTTGTCATACAAATTACACAAGTTACAAAATTCACGTCGAAATACCCATGATAGTGAGGAAGAAATAGAAGTAGACAGCACATACCAAGGAGAGGAGGAAGGAATGGAAGGGGATGAAAACAATGAAAATGATAATGATGATCATGATCCTCAAAAAGCCAAAGAGAAGTACAGACCTTTGTGGAAGTATGTAACGAGGCTTAAGGGAGGGAAAGGGGGTGGAACCACAAAATTTATATGCCACCATTATCGTAAAGAATACACAGGTTCCTATACCCATGTGAGAAAGCATCTATGTGGGACTATGTACTCGGATGAAGGTAAGAATATAGGAATCAAAACCTGTGAGAAAGTGGATCCTGAAGATAGACTCAAATACCAAAGGGAAGAAGAGGTAGCACAAAACAAAGCCAAAAAACCAAAGGTTGAACCTGAGAGTGCACAAAGAATGTTCATTGGTCAAGCCACATCCACCCATGGTAGTGCATTCTCGCTTCGTCTTCACGTAGAACATTATCATATTTCCTTGACCAAGGTTGTAGAGATGATGTGGATGCAAAAAATTTCAAGTTTCTCTATGCATGTCGTATACCATTCAACATTCTTCACTCACCATATTGGCATGAAATGGTCCAAGCCATCAATGGTGCCCCTAAAGGATATAGGAGCCCCG
>CBVK0100745136.1:0-11008 GCA_900067695.1 Picea abies | reverse complement strand
GCTCTTCCGATCTCACCTCAAAAGTAAATAAAGAATTGAAAAGGAATTTACAAGATAATAAGAAATGGAAAAGTCTATAGTTTTGAGGAATGAAAGGAGGTTGAATCAAAGTGTAATAAATCAATGTTAATTTGTAAAATTATTGTTGGGTTGGTTAACAAGATGAGTGTCTCTATAGTGGACATGACTCATTAGTAGGTTAGATATGAATCTAAAGCCAAAAGGTTAACGAAAAAGTGTAAAAGGTGAATTTTAAATGGAAACAAACTACTCTATATCCAATGCATCACATCCACTTTATCCACATGGCATAAATGGGTTAACCCGTCTATGTAATTTTCCATCTTGTGATGTCTTGAATATCATTTGATGGAGATTCTCCTCGAAAGTGAAGAATTGGAAAGGAATTTACAAGACAACAAGAAATGGAAAAGTGTATAGTTTTGAGGAATGAAAGGAGTATGAATCAAAGTGTAAAAAATCAATGCTAGTTTTCAAAATTATGGTTGGGTTGGTTAACAAGATGAGTGTCTCTATTGTGGGCATGATTCATTAGTAGGTTAGATATGAATCTACTCTAATTTGGGTGAGTTGATTTTGTTTATCCTAAGGTAGTGCTTCTTTGATTCGTTGTAATGTGTAACACAAAAAGTCACTAATAGTTTCATCTTTTAGGTATAAATATTGTCTTATTTCTTGTGTTTGGACTATTTTAGTTACATTCCATATTTGTTTGTCTTTGTAAGCAACCCCATAGCTTTATATTTTTATTTTCTGCATTATGACTTGTTTGCATGGTTACTAGATATTAGGAATATGATAAGAGTGTAAAGAGATAAAAATCTTTTTGTTTTCCCTCTTTTGTTACTTTTGATTTTCCATTGTAAGAGATGGATGTTGATACTAAGAGTATTATTGTTCTTTGGGTAGTGTGTTGCATTATGACTTATTTTCACAGTGGCTAGATATTAGGAAGATTAAAAGTGTAAAGAGCAAGCAACATATTTTTGCAATGTTATTATTAGTTTCTTGAAGATTTCCCCTTACAAAGGACAATATTCGGTTTGATTGCTAAATATGAAACATAAGTAATTCTAATTAGTTATAAAAAGGCCAATGTATAAATAGGAAAAAGTTTTTCTCTCAAATACATTCAATTGGATCTCCACTTGTATGATATATACTCACATCCCTAATAAATAGTAAAGGAAAATTTATTCTTTGTTTTTCAATGGTGTTCATTTCTCTTAAATCAAAGTCTATTATTTTGGATCACGATGTAACATCCAATTCTATTGTCATCATGCCTAGTTTCCACTACATTTTATTGTATTTTTTATGGAAAATGTTAGGGCTCAAAGCGATTCAATGCTTATTTATGAATGAGACCTGCAACTTTGGTTTTTATAAATCAAAATAGAAACAAATAAATAGTATAATATGAAAAAGAAACTCCAAAAAAATCATATATAGAGAGAGAGAGACCCTGATGGTTAGCTTTATCAATTGAAGTGTCCACCTAATGATACAAACTTGATGTTTATAATTCAAAAAATAAAAATAAAATATTGTAATATGAAAAAGAATGGGAATCCATAAGTCACATGTTCAAATTTGGTCAAGTCCCTCAATACTACCAACCACTATCATGGATAGTGATTGAAATTCCCTCCATTTGGATATTTGGGGGAATAGGGTGGTGATGCACGCACGCCCTCCCAACCTGCAGGTCATAAGTCCACGCACACAAGATCTTTCCTCTTCCACTGGCCCAAAGAGCTCCCGGAAATGGCTCTTCGATTTCCCTTTCAGGAAATCTACACCCACAACAAAACCTCGTGGAATCTCCCTTCACGCTTCGAGAGATCGAACTTCACAATTTCATGAATCCTGTGGTCAAGCGCCTTGTCTCTCAAACTCCGAAACCCAAAAACAGTCAACACTTGACCTTTCTGTCTCTATTTCAGATTTCTCCTTATCGCGATTTAGGGGGTTGCGATGTCAAGCAACTCGTCCCCTCGACTCCCGAAACCCAATTTACCAAAAATCCAATGTGCTCGGAAGATCTGACTTTTCAACAACCCTTCATTCCCTCGAGACTTCGGACTTCATGATTTCCCGAATCCTGATGCGAAAATTTCGGGACTTCACCCCACGAAACCCCGAAATGGTCAACGAAATTTGACTTCCGTGTCGATATGCGCCATCTATCCACCCTATCGATTCCTATGGCCCACACGATCCTTTCATCCCTTCGGGAATCCGCGTTTTGTGATTTTCGTGAGCCTTGTTGCCAGGATTATGGGATTTCGATCTACGAAACCTTGAATTAGAAATTCATGTGTAAATCCAACAGCTCCTGTTGGCTTGAATCTACGGTTCTACGTCTCTTGAGCTTAAAAATTTGGGAATACTCACCGTAACTCCCCTATTCCTCCGTGAGATCTGACGACTCATGGGGCTTCGCGAATTCTCCACAGAGAATTCCAACCGTTCGTCTCTTCCCTTCACAAGGACTCCTACAACATTTTAGCAAGTGGTTTTCCCATGGTACTCAACTGCCCGGGACACAAACTTGCAACACCTTTTCACTGTTCTAATGCACAAACTTCCTGTGTTTCCTTCGACAGCTGTGGAGACTCTATCCCATATGGGCTTTCTCCAACTCTGAGTCTTGAAGAAGACTCCTGCACGCACTCCTTGTGGAAAATTTCTTAATTACTCCAAGGAATTTAAATCCTTCAACTCTGCGCACTCCCTGCAGCAGCAGTCTCTTAACAAATCATTCAGGTTACCAAACCTGAAACTCTACTCAGCCTGTGCACACCTTGCATGGCTTCTGTGCTTAACTGCACTTCTGAGGAAATGAGAACAATTGTTGTCTCTCCTGAGCTTTCAAAGACAAACCTCTGAAACCTTTGTCAACGAACTCCTTGCGGACAATTCAACTGCACTCCTTGCAGGAACTCTTGCTTAGATAGAGAAACAATTGAAACTCATTCCTTTACCCTTTCCTCTCAGATTTCAAACATTCAACAAGAAATCATTCATAAATAGCATAAAATCAACTTCATGACAGAAAGAGTAAAACCATGAACATACCATTTAGCATACACATACAAGAAACAAATACAACGCCATGAATCTGAATTAAGACTTCTTATATTAATTCAAATCTCTGCACATGGGTGTTTTTCAAACACAATTTCTCTGTTCCAGCTCTGTATTCTCTTCTCTTCTTGGTAATGTTCTTCACTATCATACAATAATAAAATGAGGGTGTCTATATCTATTTTCCCTCCACTCCTAAAACTGTCTAATCTACACAATAATTTCTATATACTTGCATTAACTATCATAAATTCCTTCTACCTACTAAGGATGAGAGCGGATCGCTCAAGGTCCTTTTACATTATACAAGTGTGCCTCCACTTGATGATTTCATTAATGTTTTAAGACATTTTCAAAATTTGTGCTGGGCATTCTTCCAGTTGTCTTTTGCCTCCATAGTGGCTCGCTTGAGATGCTCCCGCATCATACTCCCTCGCTTGAAAATTTTCATGGGCTCTTGTCCATGAGCTCACGCACGACCTGTCCATGCTTCTGGATCTCTGCTTCGTTCTCCCAGCTGGCATCTTCAACTAGATGGTCCTTCCACCTAACCAAATATTCAAAGTATTGCTTTCTCCTGGTCTTCTTGCCGATCCTTTTGTCCAGTATGCACTCCATCTGCGGATTTTTTGTAACTGGCATCTATTTTTTCCACTGGACCCCTGACTGTTCATTTCCTGTCCCTGTTTCCTCAGCTTTATATGGGTACAAATCTGAGATATTGAATATCGGAGAAATTCCGATCCCATCGGGTAATTCAATCTCGTAAGAATTTGCGCCAAATTTCTTCAAGACCTTACATGGTCCAATTTTCTTGATCTTCAGTTTATTATATGTTCCTCTCGGGAACCTTTCCTTTCTCAAATGTGCGAGGATCATATCACCAACCTAAAATTGAAGTTGTCTCCTGTGTTGATCTGCTCCGCGCTTATATTCTTGGTTCGAACTCTGCAATCGTTCCTTCACCTGGTTGTGAAGTTCCTTCGTCGCCTCTGTGAAATCTTCTACACTAGCACTCCTAGTTGCAATCTATTATGAATCTCTTAGCTCAGAAAGTCCTCTCGGCTGCATGCCATAGACAATCTGAAATGGACTCTACCCTGTGCTTATGTTAACTGAGTCATTATAAGCAAACTCTGCCTATGGTAATATGTTGTCCCACTGGATGTGGTGTTCTATCACCAGGCTTCTCAGCAAGTCTCCCAGACTTCTGTTCACCACTTCTATCTGTCCATCCGTCTGAGGATGATAAGCCGAACTGAACGATAAGTTAGTTCCTAGCTTCTTCCATAAGGTCCTCCAAAAGTGTCCTACGAACTTAGTGTCTCGATCCAAAACTATGCTCCTTGGCAAGTCGTGAAGTCGAATGACTTTTTTGAAAAACAGATTCGCAATGTGAGTTGCGTCACTGGTTTTCTGACATGGAATGAAGTGTGCCATATTGGAAAATCTATCCACCACCACAAAGATTGAGTCAAACCCTCTTTGTGTTCTTGGAAACCCCAATATGAAATCCATGCTGACTGCATCCCGCGACTTCTTAGGTATGGGCAATGGTTGATAAAACCCTACATTCTGTCTTCTTCCCTTTGAATGCTGGCAAATTCTGCATCTGTCTACGAATCTATTGACATCTGCTCGCATTCCCGACCAAAAATATGACTCATTTAACTTTGTGAACGTCTTGTCATGACCAAAGTGCCCGACCAATCCTCCACTATGTTTCTCTTTTAGCAAATTCTCCCTCATGGAGCATTTTGGAATACAAAGTTGATTACCTTTAAACAATAATCCTTCCTGGATCATGTATTTTGTCCATTGGCTTCTATCTCTGAGAATTGGATTCTCAGCTGCTTCGTATGCCTCTTTAAAATCTGGATCATCTCTATACATGTCCCTGAGATCATCAAAACCCAATGTTTTGACTTTGAACTCCTGCAATTGCAAACACTTCTTGCTCAAAGCATCAACAACTTTGTTAGCAGTACTAGAAATATGTTCAATCACAAAAGTGAAATTTTGCATATATTCAACCCATTTTACATGTATTTGATTCAACTTCTC
The DNA here is from genome assembly GCA_900067695.1 of Picea abies. NCBI lineage: Eukaryota > Viridiplantae > Streptophyta > Pinopsida > Pinales > Pinaceae > Picea > Picea abies. Next base: position 5,833 of record CBVK0100745136.1, on the reverse strand, counting down.
CTATTGAGTCACAAACTGCAGTGCATGATTGTCACTGTATAAGACAAACTCCTTCGGGATCAAGTAATGTCTCCATTTCTTTAATTCCTGAATAATAGCATAAAATTCCTTGTCATAAGTGGATTATTTCACTTTCGCTTCATTTAGCTTCTCGTTGTAGTATGCTATTGGCATGTCTTCTTGACTCAAGACTGCCCCTATTGCAAATCCACTTGCATCACATTTCACTTGAAATGTCTTTTGGAAATCCGACAACACCAGAATAGGTTGTTCCGTGATATTCCATTTTAACAAATTAAAACTCTTCTCAACTTCTTCTGTCCAGTGAAAAGATTTGTGTCTTTTCTTCACTGTATCCATCATCGGTGCACTAATTACACTGAAATTTCTAATGAACTTCCGGTAGAAACTAGCCAATCCGTGAAAAATTCTCACCTCAAAGATATTCTTCGGTGATGGCCAATTCTTGATTACCTCCACCTTATCTGGATCCATCTTCAATTTATCTACAGAAATAAGAAAACCCAAATAAATGAGTTATGTCTTCATGAATGAGGATTTCTTCATGTTTATCAAAAACTCCTCCTGCTGTAACCTCTGCATGACTGTAGCCAAATGTTTCATATGCTCTGCCACTGTTTTACTAAAAATCAGTATGTCAACTAGATACACAATGACAAATTTTCCGATGAACTCCCTTAGGACTTCATTCATCAACCTCATGAAAGTACTCGGCGCATTTGTTAACCCAAACAGCATAACAAGCCATTCATACAACCCTTCGTTGGTTTTGAATGTTGTCTTCCATTTGTCACCTTCTCTCATGCAGATTTGATGATAACCGCTTTTCAAATCAATCTTTGAAAAATACTTTGCTCCACTCAAGCAATCCATCATATCATCCATCCTTGGCAATGGAAATCTATACCTGATGGTTGATTTGTTGATCACTCTCGAGTCAGTACACATCCTCCAACCTCTGTCTTTCTTCAGACTGATAACTGTTGGAACAACACACAGACTCAAGATTTCCCTGACCAATCTTTTGTCCAACAAATCCTGGACTTGTATTTTGACCTTTTCATTCTCCTGCAGCGTCAATATGTATGCTGCTTTGTTTGGTAAACTAGCTCCTGGTATGATATCAATATGATGACTCACACTTCTGATCGGTGGCAACGAACGAGGTAATTCGTCCACTACTATGTCAGCGAACTCTTCCAGTAGTTCCTGAACCTCTTTTGGTAAATCATCCATTCTTGTGCTGGTTAAAATAATCTTCGGTTTCCTGACCACAATGAATTGTGGTTCTTCCTTCTTCTTGACCTCGGTAAGAAGTTCCTTCCCACTCATGAGAAGTATAGTGTTACTTACTTCAGGTTTCACCTCCTTATCCTTGATTGGAAGCAACATGTGAGTCCTTCCATTCTTCTCTAGGGTGTAAGTGTTCATTCTCCCATCATGAATCACATTCATGTCATATTTCCATGGTCTAACCAGCAATAGATGACAAACATCCATGGGAATAACATCAAAAAGTATCTTATCATTATATCCTCCTATCTTAAATTCAACTAAACACTGTTTAGTGACAGTTACCTGATGTCCTTTTTCTAGCCATGAAACTCTATATGGGCTTGGATGTTCAATCATCTCTAGCTCCAGCTTTTCTACCATCTCTGTAGAAACAAGATTATCTATGCTACCACTGTCCACAATAACCTTACATACCCTTGGTCTTGCAAGCAGTCGGAAAAAGTTTGTTTCTTTGGACTGAACTCTCCACTTCCTTCTTTGGTGTCAAAAGAGATTTTTGCATCATCAACGATCTTCCGCCTTCAGCATCTTCTGCCTCAATATTTTGCCTCTGTGCTTCGGAAATGTGAGTCTCACCTCCTTCTCTCTTTTTGTCTGGACACTCATAAGGCTTGTGCCCATTCTTTCCACATGTGAAGCATGTTATTACTCCACCTCTTCCTCTTCCTCTACCTTTGGTACGAGGAAAAATATTATTATTAGCATAATCTCCTCTCTAATCGATATGTTTCCCACTCTGTTCAGCATATTTCCCTCGCTGTGAGCTTCCCCCTCTCTCAGTTCAAGTCTGAGGTTTCTTCCAGTCCTCCTTGGGTTTCTGATTTTTATCCTGGGCAACTGATTTGCCTTTGGGCTGACTTCTGCCTCGCCCTCTTTGACCCTGCTTTCGGATCAACTTCTCTTCAGCCTTTAGAGCCATCTAATAAGCATCTTCCACCGTTTGGATGGTTACCATGCTCATCTCATCCTGAGTGTCGTATCTCAGGTCATTCATGTATATGGAAACTTTTTCATCATCGCTTTCCCGATGACCTGCCCTGATGTTCAACCTGTAGAATTCTTCAGCATATTCCTTCACTGTCATCAACTTCTGTCTCAATTTTTTCAATCTTCGAAACAGAGTGATCTGGTAATCTCTGGGGATGAATTTCGCCTTCATCTTCACGATCATTATGTCCCAGCTTTTGATCTTCTGCTTGCCTTTGCAGCGTCTGTTAGCTTGTAGCTCATCCTACCACAATGTTGCATGTCCCTTTAGTCTCGTGACAGCATGTTTGACCTTCTTGTCCTCTTCGACATCTTCATAGTCAAAGTATGTGTCTAGAGCTCTAATCCAGTCTAGAAGCTCCTCTGCATCCATATTTCCATCATAAACTGGAATGTCCATTTTTTCTCTTGCACCCATTCTTGCAATAGCCCTAATCAAGCATTCGTTTGCTGCATTATTGGCTGCAACTTCCTCCCCTTCATGTTCAGCCTCAATTTCACTTTCGGAATCACTAAGATCTCCAGCACTGACTGTGCGCCTCTGTGTTGTCTCCATGTCTTCAAGTCTGGCGTGTAGATCACGCATCTCTCTCTCCATGGCTGGATCAGGCATCTGCCTATCCCTTCTTATCGAAATTTCCCTCTCCTCTGGTGGATCGGGTGTTTTCCTGTCCCTTCTCCTCAGCGGCATGGTGGATTCTCCTTTCTCCTGCTACAGAAAGAAAAGAAACCTTTCTGTGCTCTGATACAAAATGATGCACACACGCCCTCCCAACCCGCAGGTCAGAAGTCCACGCACACAGGATCTTTCCTCTTCCACTGGCCCGAAGAGCTCCCGAAAATGGCTCTTCATTTTCCCTTTCGAGAAATCTACACCCACAACAAAACCTCATGGAATCTCCCTTCGCGCTTCAGGAGATCGGACTTCTCTTTTCCATGAATCCTGTGGTCAAGCGCCTTGTATCTCAATCTCCGAAACCCGAAAACAGTCAACAATTGACCTTTCTCTCTCTATTTCAGATTTCTCCTTATCGTGATTTCGGGGGTTGCGATGTCAAGTAACTCGTCCCCTCGACTCCCGAAACCTGTTTTACCGAAACTCTGATGTGCTCACAAGCTCTGACTTTTCAACAACCCTTCATTCCATCGGGACTTCAGACTTCACGATTTCGCAAATCCTGATATGAAGATTTCAGGACTTCACCCCATGAAACCCCGAAATGGTCAACGGAATTTGACTTCCGTGTCGATAGTGCGCCACCTATCCGCCCTGCCGATTCCTATGGCCCACACAATCCTTTCATCCCTTCGGGACTTCACGTTTCGTGATTTTCGCAAGCCTTGTTGCAAGGATTATGGGACTTCAATCTACGAAACCCCGAATTAGAAATTCGTGTAAATCCAACGGCTCCTATTGGCTTGAATCTACGATTCTACATCTCTTGAGCTCAAAACTTTGGGAATACTCACCGTAACTCCCATGTTCCTCCATGAGATCTGATGGCTCACGGGGCTTCACGAATTCTCCACAGAGAATTCCGACCGTCTGTCTCTTCCCTTCACAAGTACTCCTGCAACTTTTTAGCAAGTGGTTTTCCCACGGTACTCAACTGCCTGGGACACAAACTTGCAACGCCTTTTCACTGTTCTAATGCAAAAACTTCCTGTGTTTCCTTCGACGGTTGTGGAGACTCTATCACTTCTGGGCTTTCTCCAACTCCGAGTCTCGAAGAAGACTCCTACACGCACTCCTTGCGGAAAATTTCTTAATTACTCCAAGGAATTTAAATCCTTTGACTCTGCGCACTCCCTGCAGTAGCAATCTCTTAACAAATCATTTAGGTTACCAAACCTGAAACTCTACTCAGTCTGCGCACACCTTGCACGGCTTTTGTGCTTAACTTCACTTCTGAGGAAATGAGAACAATTGTTGTCTCTCCTGAGCTTTCAGAGACAAACCTCTAAAAACTTTGTGAACACACTCCTTGTGGACAATTCAACTGCACTCCTTGCAGGAACTCTTGATTAGATAGAGAAACAATTGAAACTCATTCCTTTACCCTTTCCTCTCAGATTTCAAACATTCAACAAGAAATCATTCATACATAGCATAAAAGCAACTTCATGACAAAAAGAGTAAAACCATGAACATACCATTTAGCATACACATACAATAAACAAATACAACGCCATGAATTTGAATTAAGACTTATTCTATTAATTCAAATCTCTGCACATGGGTGTTTTTCAAACACAGTTTCTTTGTTCCAACTCTGTATGCTCTTCTCTTATTGGTAATGTTCTTCACTATCATACAATAATACCTATGAGGGTGTCTATATCTATTTTCCCTCCACTCCTAAAACGTTCTAATCTACACATTAATTTCTATCTACTTGCATTAACTATCATAAATTCCTTCTACCTACTAAGGACAAGAGCAGATCGCTCAAGGTCCTTTTACATTATACAAGTGTGCCTCCACTTGATGATTTCATTAATGTTTTAAGACATTTTCAAAATTTGTGCCTCCACTTGATGATTTCATTAATGTTTTAAGACATTTTCAAAATTTGTGTTGGGCGTTCTTCTAGCTGTCTTTTGCCTCCGCGCTGGCTCGCTTGAGATGCTCCTGCATCAGGTGGGTTCTTGCAAGACCAATTCCAACCCAAGGGGTTATCTCAGTAGGTGGTTAACAATGTTGATAGGCATTTGGCTAGTTTATTGCTAATAGGTGCTTAGTTTGAATCCCCTTGGGCTGGGCACATTAAAAATGACAATGAATTTACTTGGGATGCCCTCCACAAATGTGAGGAAGAATCCCTTGTTTCCCCACATTTGTGGATGAAAACCCTAGTTAACGCATTGGCATAGACTAGTGTGTCTCACTAGAGGGATTCAATTTTTTAATCACCTATAGATTTATATCTCAAATTCCTACTATCCCTTTTGGTGCTTAATATATTTAGAGTTAAAATGGATCTACAACTAATGTATCCACATGCTAAGTGTGGTTTAGTGTCAATAATGTAATCCTATATTATTGATATGGAAGATGCTCTTATATCTAAAATGAGGTGTGTATTTCTAAATCAATGAAATATTGAACATTGACTTAACATCATTTATTTTCTTGTGAGGATTAATGTTAAATGAAATGAAAATAAATGCAATATAATTGTAATGTGAAAAGTGAAACTTAAATATTTCTCCACGTTGTAAAATGATCATTACAAAATTTGAAAACTAATGTGAAAATTCCTTGTAACATATAGGTAAAAGTTGTATAAGTATTTATCATTCCAAACTTTAAATAGAAAATTTAGAAAAGAGCATGTCCAAGTTACAATTTCTTCTAAACTATTATTAATTCAATGTCTATATCTACTTTAACTAATATTATTATCTCAAATATTAGTGACAAACAATTAAATATTTTTATAATTACAATTACCAAATTACCAAATGAAGATACTTAATATGATTGCAATCGTACCCAATAATGCCAAACTACAAATAAAGATTAAAC
>CBVK0100745135.1:0-11008 GCA_900067695.1 Picea abies | reverse complement strand
TTTTTACAGTCTCTGTACATTTCTTTCATTAATAGAAATCGTGTATTACTGTATATATGTGCTTATGGTTGCATCTCTGATACATCTGTTATATTATTGAATATCTGCGATATCTCTGTGCATTTCTTTATTATATCTCTGATCTCATTTCGTGCCGAAAATAATCTGGATCACAATGGATCACTTGTTCCTTTTTTCCGCATTTCAAATGGGCAATCGAACTTTATTCCTGATTCAACTAGACAATCAAATTATTTTTCAGGGTCGACAGACCCTTGGTCTACCCTGACTAAAACTGTTGCTTCTCCTTATCAACCTTATGAAGTGAATGTCAATTCATCGTCCCCTTATCTTCCTCGATGGGATGCTAAGGCAATTGAAGTCGTTGGACCTGATGTTGGTAATATCTCCTCAGGAAGATAGACTCGTAGTCAGAAGTAGCAAGCCAATGTTGCTTTGATGAATTGTGTTATTGAGACTTTTGATCGTTTCTCTTATGCCAACGCACAAGGACAACTTGAATGGGTGTAGGCTATGCAAATTGAGATGAATTATCTTTTAAATAATCAAACTTGGAATTTGGTTCATCGATCTCAAAGGAAGATGTAACACACCCGACCCCTAAATACTCTTTTAAGGGATGGGGCATCATAATTTCATTTTCCTTAACTATCTCAAATCCTAATTCTGGGCTCTCCACCGGCTTCTGCTCTCCATGAAATTTCTAACGGTTGCCACCATACTGAAATTTGAGTTCTGTATTGCAAGTTATTGCCTCTCAAATCTCTTTGGGCGTTATTAGTCAAGGACCATGTGGGTCCATCTCATTCATACCATCTCCATATTTCTACATCTACGGTGGAAGTCCACCCACCGTCCAATCCAATGGCGGGGGCTTGTTCCTTATTCAACACATAGGCTAGAGGGGAGTTCAGTGTTCAGCTTTGAATGCCCCTTCTTCTTTCTACACACTCATTCCCTGGAGTCCTGAATTCTTGAATTCCTGAGATGCTGCCACGTAGCTCCAGCCTTCGGCCCTTCGGCTTATCCTCGACACTACACCCTAAACCTTCAAAGTCTCGGACTCCCGGAATCCCGAAGGGTCCCCACTTACACATGGTGACGTATTATACGTAGACATAGGGGTAGGTGGGTCCGGACCTTCGACTGATTTATCCCCAACATTCCATCCGACCAATCTTTTGAAATTCCCAAAGTCTCGGGTACTCCACCAACCTTTGACCGAGCATTCCTGCACCAGAGGGATGACATGCGTCAGGGGCCAAGGGTGACACATGTCCTTGTCAGAAGGTGACATGTGTCATGTTCTAATGGCCTTTAGGGTCTCTAAGAAGAAAAAATTTGTGTGACACATGGCATACAAGACAGGGGTCCACATCACCCTAGGTGGCGTCGACGTGCCACACCAATCTAGGACTGGCAGCCTCCGGGGGTTTTTAGATTCACCTACTTTCCAAACCTCCCGGAGCTCTGAAGTTTGAAGTTCCTGCCAGTTGTCTCCCAATAATCGTTAGATCCCACGGTCGAGATATGTCCACATAGATCCATGAATCTACGACTCACGTTAATTCGTAACCTCGGTGTTCGGGGGTTTCTACCCGCTCCACAGTAAGATCTATGGTGGAGAGAAGTTGCGGAGATCGGGGGCAGAACTAACATCTGTGTGGTTTTAACCTCCACAATCCTCCTAGACCATCAATCTGTAGATTCGGTAGGATCAATGGTTGGCATTGATTCCACCACAGGCGAGCAATTTCTATTGCGGAACTCGAGAAAGGAGATAAACGGTGTGCTAGTTGGGACTCCAAAATCATCCTTGATCGTATATCTCCACATTGGTTCAAGCACGATCATCGATCTTCGATAGGAGGTTAGCGCCTGAAGAATTGAGCGAGGTCATAGTCTCGATCACCTGGGTCGGAGTTATAGGTCCTTAGATCTACAAATATTAACACTTTGTGGCTTTGGCCTTCAAGCCTTTCAGCTTATCCTCGCCACAGCTTATCCTCACCACTATACTCCAAACCTCCAGAGTGCCAAAGTCCCGGACTCTTGAAGGGTCCGCCCTCGCACGTGGCGACGTACTAGATACGAAGGTAAATATAGGTGGGTCCCGCACACTCTTCTCGCCAAATGGACCAAATGGTGAGTGCCAGGTGTGATACGCGGTAAGGCCGAGATGACACGTGGCCCCTTCAGTGGGTGACATGTGTCACGTGTTAAAGGGCATATAGGGTCTATGAAATGCACGAATCTAGGTGACACATGGCACGCTAATCATGGTTCTACGTCACCCTGGATGACTTCACTGTGCCACGTCACTCCGGACTGATAGCCTTCCAAGCCCTTTCAATCTCACGTTTAAGTTGTGTCCACATAACCCCTAGATCGACGACCTCCATTACTGATCCAAAAAGGATCCAGAGAAGGCTAAGAACAACTCAGAACTCACAGAGGCAACTCAGAATGCTCAGAATGGCTCCAATAGACAGAGAAAGGGAAAAAATTCAGAGTTCCCAAAACTCATTTAAAATGGCATGATCGTGAAGAGCGCGTCACAAGCTTTCTAACGACTCAAACTGATCGTCAAATAGAGTTACAGATTGAAAGATGCTCATTTAGGTTTCTGTGGTGAGAGATTTGTTTAGAATTAACCTATAATTAACATAAAATTAATATTAAAATTAATATTAATAATATTAACACCATATGGTTAACCCTAAATTTAGCCTATATTTAACATAAAATTTAATTAACACCATCGGGTTATCAATTTAAACCACTTAATTCATTAATTAAATCACTATTAAATACCTCTTTTGAAAAAATATCCTCAAACCTAGGGTTTCACTTAGCCGACCTTAGTTTTCCACCCTCCTCGTCATTATTTATTAAGGGCTCCTCTCTTATTTTTCCTCAGGATTTTTTGTCCTGAAGATGGATCCTGTTGTGGATTGTCCTGAAGATGGATCCTGTTGTGGATCCGAAACGTCGACGACAAGCTATCAATAGATTGAAAGATATTCGCGGTCAAAGTTGTGGTCAAACAGAGAAAGTCAATTGGGGCCACATCATCATCCATATTGCTGACGTCAGCAACTGACATGGATGGATGATGTCATGATGATGGCTGTTGACATCAGCGTGCCACGTGGAAGCACCAGAGGCTACCACGTCTCACCCTCCAATAGGTTTTTTGGGGCTCCATTTGGACCAATAGAAAAGTACCACATGGCACCCGCAGGTGACACCACATGGCACCACCCAGGAGTTTCCACGTGTCCTATACAAAGCTGGCGCGAAGGTGACATCAACGTGACTAGGAATCCAGGTGGGCTAATCATTGGGCACCACTTGGCACCCCTGAAATTCCCAAGGAGGGCCCGTGACCGAAAAAGGGATTGTACCTCTTTTGGGATTTTGGGCTCATTGACCCCAAGAAGGGATTGTACCTCATTTCATGGGAAGAAGGGGTTGAAGGCCCAGAGGTGTCATAGCTAGAAAAACTTAAAATCCATAAATTATCCTTCTAGATTCTCTACCTAAGTTGCTGAGAGAAATAAAATGATTCTCCATAAAAATGAAGGACATTTTTAAAATAAAATAAATAATTAATAAATGTACCGCTTGATGGGGGAATGCATTTGTGGTGTCCTTTAATTTCCAGTGTATATGGCACTCAATGTGTTCTCACTTCAAGTGACATTGTAGTGCTCCTTTTTTTTCCTTGCACATAGAACTCAATGTTCGGGCCATAATAAATGAAAGGCAAATAAAGTGCTTGGACAAATGTTGCATTGCAAACGAAGGATGCAATGCGCCCTCCACAAAGGAACCCATATATGAGACAATATGAGCTCTTGATATGTCAAGAACCCCATGCCCAAAAGTCATACCCCCATCCACCTCATATTCACTACATGGCCTAGAGAGGGTCTTATTGGGAAACATTCATTGGCATGGGGATTGGCCTACCCAATAGGTCACCATGACAACCCTCCCATACCCAAATTTGGCAAATTTTATAAGATCTTTCAACATTTGTTTAGTTTGAAAATGGGGGATTTAATGCACATGTTTGGGTGGATCTTTTATTAAATATGGCTTACTTGGCATGATACATGTGACTTGTGGACCCTTGGAGGGAGTACTTGTTTGTATTTACATGACCTTTCCTAGTGGAAGACATTCATAAAGGGACTAGGCCACTTGGACCTTCATAGGGGCTTGGAAGCCCATTGGTTGGGTGTAGCACCCCATTCATTGAAGACCTTGGAAGATGAACATTGCATGTGGGAATGTGACTTTAGCACTTGAATGATGCTTGGAACCATGAAAGAAGGATGGTGTCACCATCCTATGCCCAAACACCCCTCTTGGGAGGCATGGCATCACATTTTTGATGGAACATTAGGCATGTTTGTCATATTTGGTGATGTTGTGGGTTTGAAGCCCCACTCTATTGCTTTATTTTGGGATGATGTGGCACTCTTCTAGCTTGACGTCCTAGACTTTGGAGGTTTTTCCATCGCACGTGCCACCTTGGAGAGGAATTTTAATGGCTAACGTCCCATCATTTTGTTATCTTTAGTCATTTTGTAGCCTATGTGGGAAAAAAAAAGCAAAACGTCTTGCTAATTAAGAATTGTAACTTAGTTTTTAGGCCTAAAATCATGGATTTAATTGTAAAGTGGAAAAACATGAATAGGGTTTTCCTCATATAAATATGAGACAAGTTGTTTGTCACAAAAACAAATCATCACTTGAGAATTCTCTCTTGGACTGAAATTTTGGCCTCTTTGGAAAATTCACTATCTCTCTATCTCTTGTGCAATGGATGAAATAATTGTTATTTGGAGAAATAAAGGTTAGAGCTTTCTCTTGATGGTATTTCTTTGGAAATTTGTGGATGAATATTGGTAGAAAGGGTTTATTTCTCTTGGATATTGGTGAATACCTTTTGTAATTTATTGTCATTTTTCTTGTTAAATTAAAGAAATCTATCATAAAACCTAGGAGGAGTAAAAGGGCTTACACCCTCCACCAAAATTAATTATTCTTTGTTATTGAAGGGCTATAAGGCTTGCAAAAATAAGTAAGAGGATTTACACCCTTTTTGCAAGGCTTATCTAGGGTTTATTTGTCTAGGAAGTAAGAGGGTTTACACCCTTAGAGAAACTTCAAACCCTAGTTCATCTTAGATCTTAAACTAGACGACTTGGAAGAAGTGTTGTTGGGTTTTATAAGGGTTTAACTCTCAACAAGGATCTCTTCTTCCTTTTTGTCTAACTTAACTTCCAAGGAAGAGACTCCATTCACACAATAACAAGGAACTAGTACTTTGCATTGGAGATTGTTAATTATTGCATTGGTAAACATGAATTTTGAGATATCGAGATTGTTTAAGTTGGATCTGAATTCTACATGCTTTAAGATTTCTTATGCTATAATGACGTATTGATTGGTCCATTGTAACAAGCATTAAGCTACTTTTACATGTCAAAATTGCTCAGATGGATAAGTGTCGCATTGTCCCTATCAATCGTTGCAAGTGTCGCATCTTCCCTACAACTTTCGCAAGTGTCGCAAGTTGATCACTAGTGTCGCAAACAATGTTCAGACATGATGCCATGATAACGACACTAAGGAAGCACTTATGACATATCACATGACTGATTTGAAGAAGGAGAAATGGTTTACTGAGATCAAATGACTCTTGACACCTGAAAGGAGCCCTGAAACAGAGGTTTGGAGGGGGAATGCTCCCCTATGATGCTCTAGGGAGTGTTATAACGCTGGCCAGACCCTTTTGGAGGAGTGTTGCTCATCTTAAGAGCGCTACTCATCTTAAGAGCGTTGCTCATCTTAAGAGCGCTGGCGCTTCCCTAAGGCTTGCCAAGAGTGCTACAACGCTCTGAGACCCCTTCTGAAGGAGCGCTCTCTAATCTGGGTCAGTTGTTAGCCCGTTGAGAAGAATAAGGGGAGGAACATTCGAGATTAGGAGGCAGTTGTGCTCGAATTCTTGTTCTCATCAACAGATCCCTGATCTATGGAGAAGGTCCCTGATCTATGGAGAAGGCTCCCAACTGGTTCTAAACATAACTCAAGAGGTTAGGCTCCTCCCAACCTATATAAACAGGCTCTATGATGGTGGAAAGGGGGAAGAATTGAACATATGAAACTTATGATCTCGGAGGAAACTTACAGTCAGCCAAAAGAGAGCGATCAGTGAAGCTGCTGTTATCCAGGTTGTGGATCTTTCAGGCAAGGGTTAGACGAAGGGGATTTGATGAAGCTGTCGCATTCGCATCTACGATTGTAAGTACCGCTGTCGTTTTTCTCATCAATATGACACGCTTGGCCTGTTTCTTTCTAGTTTGTGTCTAAAGCCACATGAACTTATCATTTATTGATAGATCTGTTTTCAAGCTAATATCAATAGAGTAGGAAGCGGTCGTATCTTGCTTTGCCCGCAGGATCCAGCGAGGAGCAAAGGATCGAAGCGCAACCAGGAGCGTGCAGGGACAAGCGTCGATAAAAAGGTACCTCTATCATCCTTCCTCCTCATGTGTTAGTTTAGATAGATTTGAAATAAATTCAGTGTCCATTATAAGCATTTTTCTTTCTAGGGTTAAGGTCAAGCTCTAGAGGTGATCTACCTGTCCACAGGGAGATTTTCCTACAACAGAAACCGGCGACTCAGAGTTTTCCTACAACAGAAACTCGGCATTTTGTTCATTGGGAAATTGGGGATCCCGTTGACAAGAGTTTTGTGCAAGTCAGAATCGTGATCCACGAAACCCCGATGAGTGGGGCGGTCGTATCTTGCTTTGCCCGCAGGATCCAGCGAGGAGCAAAGGATCGAAGCGCAACCAGGAGCGTGTAGGGACAAGCGTCGATAAAAAGGTACCTCTGTCATCGTCCCTCCTCATGTGTTAGTTTAGATAGATTTGAAAGAATTTCAGTGTCCATGATAAGCATTTTTCTGTCTAGGGTTAAGGTCAAGCTCTAGAGGTGATCTACCTGTCCACAGGGATATTTTCCTACAACAGCTACATCCGTTAGGGATGCAACTAACACACTCTCTAATACTTTTTATACACTTTTCTATTGCTGAAATTTATTTGTAAGCTATGATACTTAATCTACTTTTTAAGAGCTTTTGTTTGGGTGGCTTACTTGTTGATTTTAGTGGTTAGAATTTTCTGTTGTAGAAAAATTCTGATACATCCATTGGGATGTCATAAATACTTGTTGATAACACTCTCTAACAACCCTCATTTGTCATCAAAGTCTTGGTCTAAAGATTGGAACATTGTGCACTAGTTACAAGCATTGTTTTCCAATATCATATACTTGATTTTGATGGTTCAATTTGCAGCTGTTGTGATTCTTCATTGCTGATATATATTTCCATACTGTTGCAATTTTGGGGCAAAAAGCATAACTTGCTGTTTCCCTCTTGTTCTAAGGATTATTTTTATCATACATTGTCTTGGTTTTGGTTGTCTAACATTGGTTTTGCAGGCACTCTCCATTAGCAAATTTTACTTGACTGACACTTAACCTCCATCAAGTCCTTAGAACCTTTCATTGTGACCTATAAGGGTGCTTCATTCATCTCTTTGAATTCTCCCTTGCAATCCCCCTAGGGCCACCCGAAAATCCTCCCTTGTGTTGGACTTGTCCTTCACTAAACGAGGGGGATATCTATTGAGGGTGATAGGTGTCCCCAATTGCATCTCACACTTGTTGCTTGGGTTGGGATTTTCCCAAACTACAAACCGTGCATTAACAGGTTCAAGAGAAGGTTGTCACTCTTTTCTATTGAAAAATGATAATCATATTGTTTATATCCTTACAAAACCTTTGTCTGAAGCTAAGTTTGTTAAGCTATGTGATATGCTCAGGCTTCAAGCAGTTGACGTAATTTCACCTCCTAAACCTCCAAAATCATGTGTTGATGGGGGGTTATTGGAAGCTCAGGTTATGATGGTTCATCACACCTCTACTATAGACCTTTGGTCAGGCATTCAACTAGCCACTGGGGACAATCAGTTAGGAAGTTGACTAGTTGCTAGAGATAGTCAGTTAGGCGATTGACTAGTTGTTGGAGACAGTCGGTCGGGTGATCGACTAGTTGTTGGAGACAATCAGTTGGGTGATCGACTAGTTGTTGGAGATAGTCGATCGGGAAATCGACTAGCAACTGGAAAAAGTCAATCAATGAGTTGACTAGTCGATGAGACATTGCAGGTTTTCCAGAAACCGTTAAACTATCGATTTCTATTTGTGGATAAGATCTTCCTCATTTCAAGAAAATTAGTTAGATTCAGAGATTATAAATAAAGGACCCCATGGGTCGATAGATGTGGTGTGTGCGTGTAATGGATATTGAAATGTCTATCAGACATTGTGATGTTCTAATCATAATGCATTGTGCTTAAGTGCTGAAATGGTATCTTTAGACACCACAGATCTTATTTGGAGTATTATTTCCCTTTTGTTATTTTCTGTAGATTTTGTTTTGTTCCTTTCAGGGTTACCTCCAAAACCAACATGTTATGATTTTATATTAATCTTATTTTGTGAAAAATAAAAATAATTTTTTAATTTTCATCATATTAATTTATGAATGGGATGCGACTTAATTAGCTATGGTGTGTTTACATTGTAGATTTTGTTTTGTTCCTTTCAGGGTTACCTCCAAAACCAACATGTTATGATTTTATATTAATCTTATTTTGTAAAAAATAAAAATAATTTTTTAATTTTCATCATATTAATTTATGAATGGGATGCGACTTAATTAGCTATGGTGTGTTTACATTTTTTATTAAATTTGTTAGATTTTAAAACTAATTGTGAGAAAGAGAAATATATAAATTTATAGAAGAGACATGCACTTGATATATTAAATCACTATGTATTGGTGGTGGTGATGGCCATCGCTACAACTAGATGATAGTTACACATTTGGCTAGAACCTTATCCTTCCCTCACCCCCTTGCCATATGTATTGTCTCGCTGCCTTGCGAACTCCTTATTGCCATCCATGCATCCTCAAACATATCATAACATGCACATTCCTTCTCATATTTGAAGCAATATGGAACCAACAGAGTAACAACTACTATAGAATTAGGATCTAAGCATGCCTTCTATCTTTTGTAGGAGCTATTGGATATGGATATAGCTATGTAGCAGTCAGTTGTGCACTTTCATTTAATCTCCAGTTGGTACATAAGCTGTTTGAACAATCAAATGAGCACCTGCAATAACCTGAATTTAATGAGGTATGATAGATGATTGTTGATTACAAATACTTCTACACTAACTACTCTAAAAATTGCCCAGATATGGGATGGGGATCATACATGTGCCAGTTATAGGATACCACTAATTACATGACAAAAGTTGAGTAATGTCAAAATACTTCACATCTAGTGGCTAACGACACAACTTAGCATCTATCATACATAATATAGTATATTGGAAGAGTCAGTTTAGAGAAAATCATATTGGACATGTACTCATGCAAATGATATGTATGTTCATTTTCTCAATAAACTAGTATACCCCCTAATGGGTGAATGTGAATGCCGAAGTAATTCAAAGGGGGAGGGTTCACATGAGAGTTTTCATATTAATCTTATTAATAAGAATCATAAAGATTTGTAATTGAAATGATTTTATTTGAAAATTGGTGATGACCCCCTACCATGACTTTTGAAATGGTGATAGACCTGTGCATTTTGAAAAGAGAGGGAGTAAATCCTAGTAGACTCAAGGGCCTAAAACATTTTAAAAGCACGATTAAAAACATATTTGCATATAATTTTTTAGAAATTGCAAATGGTATGGACGAAATATGAAGGAAAAAACCGAGGAACAAGTGTTTATAGTAAAGAATGAAGGAGATAAGACATGTTTTATGTAGGTATTTTTTTTTTTCAAGCACTGATAACAACATGGTATGGCAATGAGACAACACTTGTTTTTGTGAACAGTTTTGCATTAATAGCAATAGGTTGTAAAATAACATCCTCAATAGTATTCTAAAAAACAAGAGGAATCCATGACACTATTATTTGTACATGGAGTACAAGGTCATGTAAAATATATATGAAGAAATTTATTTATCATAGAAGAGTTATAATGTGTCACATGGACAAAGCATGTAAGCATGATTTTTCTTGATTTCTTAGGGCAACATATGCATTGTCCTTCATTTTTGCATAGAGATGATAAGCAACATTTGCAACCTTGCTAATGATTTGACGCGTGAAGGTTAAGTCTTGTCATTCAGTGTTTCCAATGCCGATGGTGGACCAAATGTTTATTTGGATTCTTGTCATTCAGTGTATTCAGTGTTTCCAATGCCGATGGTGGACTAGATGTTTATTTGGAGTCTTGTCATTCAGTGTTTCCAATGTCGATGGTGGACCAAATGTTTATTTGGAAGTGAAATTTAAAATGAAATAAAATCATATTTAGATGATTAAATTCTAATGCTTTTATTTCAAAGTACTTTCTTATGATTTTTCCTTCTATTCCCTCACAATGTTCTTCAATTGGCAATTGTTATTTCACAAATGACATTATGTTGATTATGTTTTTAATATTACTTGGTTAAACATTTTAAAATTTGATATCATTTAACTTTTTCATGAGTATAATGAAAGATGCTTATGACAAAACAAATCTAATATCACAAATATGTCCATGATGATAATTATATTGAATAACATGATGTTAATTTCAGTGCATGGTACATTGAAAACTAAAATATTGAACAAGTAGCATCATGCATAGCAAGGCTTTGCTAACATTTCGGTGCTCTTTCTTAATTATTTTGCACATGATAACATCCATCCATGACCAAAATATATAATGATTAAGATAGTTTTTTTTAAATCTAGTTTCAGTTGTTTAAAATCTATTTTTGAATGTCCACATTCAGATTACACATGTGAGATCGGAAGAG
>CBVK0100745134.1:0-11009 GCA_900067695.1 Picea abies | reverse complement strand
CATAAAATCCAAGTCATAAGTTGATTCCCATAATTTATGGGGTGATAACATGATCCACTCTGGAACTCTGGGCTTCGGGACTTTTAGTCCCAATCACCACTAGACTCCTGAATCATCGAACATCTTATTGGCGAAGGGAAGAGATCTACGGTCCATGTTCCCCCATCAATGGATGACCAAGATTGACTTCAGGCTTTGGAACTTTGGGGAATTCTTCACTATTCGCAACACCAACCAACTTCTCCCAGAGTGCCAAATCATCGAACCACTTGGGGATCTGACGACTCTCGCTTCTCCCAGTGATCTCCAGTGTAGATTCACTCTAAGGCTTCGGGCCTTCGGGGATTTTATCTCTTTTACAACAAACACTTAAAAATTTTCGTAGCAGCGAAGTATGAAGAACTTGAGGGTTTAACGTCTGCGCTTCTTACCTTGATCCGATGAATTTTCAGGGTTCTAACTTCTCCCAAATAGATCTCGTTCATTCACCTTGAAACACAAATATTTATTTTCCTTAATCTTTTTCACTTAAAGGACTTAGAATTTGGCACACACCTTGTGCTTCCCTCCTGATCTTCTCTCTGGAAAGACTTGAACCTTGGCACATGCTTTGCACTTTCCTCCTTATCTTAGGACTTAAAGAAGTCTCATGCACACTCCTTGCGCTATCTCTCCT
Source organism: Picea abies (assembly GCA_900067695.1). Lineage (NCBI taxonomy): Eukaryota > Viridiplantae > Streptophyta > Pinopsida > Pinales > Pinaceae > Picea > Picea abies. The sequence continues at coordinate 10,333 of CBVK0100745134.1, read as the reverse complement.
CTGAGATTTTTTTCACACTTAACAAAGTGTTGACTATGTGCACTTTCTGCATTGGTCTCCTCTCTGAGATTTTACACTCCTACGATCATAGGTGCACTCCTTGCGCTCACTCTACATAATCCTACACAATATATCCTAAGCTTCTGAACTTGTAATGGTTCGGCCTCTGCACTCCTTGAGTGAGCACTGTGCACTCCTTGCACCGAGATTTTGGAAGAGAAACAATTGGAACTTAAATAAACATTAAGGATTCATTCAACAAGGCATTTATATGGATACACACACATAAAACACAGATACAAATAACATATCATTTACCTAGTTACCCAATGACAAGAAAGCTCAGAAATATGGAAGCAAAATCTCTTCTTCTATATTCCTTCAGAAAATATTTAAAATGGTTTCAACAACTCTCAATAGCTTTCATATTTTTCTTTCAACAACTACTAACAACAACAACCTCTTTTGGGCATATATTACATTGATTTATACATGAAGGGGCTTCTCGAGCCTTCCCTCCAGACTATCTCAGTGCTTTCATATCACAATCAAAGTATCCTACTACTAGGATTATTACAATAAATGAGATATTACAATCTAGATATGAGTCGGCGCTCAAAATGTGTACAACCTACAAACATTAAAGGAAAATGAAATCCCCTGGAGCACATACAATGGCCCAAGCTTCAATATATTATGATATATTTAATTACAATGCTTTCAAAAATTAAAGTGGCATGCCCTCCTTGGAATCCAAACCAGTTTAGTGCATTGGACTGGATGTTGAGTCATCTTCCACCTTGCCTCATTAATTGATGACAGTGATGCTCCTGCATCACAATTATTTAACCCTTACCATAAAAAAAAAATCTATGTTTGAGTGAACATGTCCCAACACATCCATGAAAATATGTTTATCCAGGTTAGCCCAAAAGTTATCCATCAAGTTGTTAAATTTGTTAACCTTGTGTATACTTGTTTCCAATGCTAGAGTCTTGACCATAGGATTAGGGATTTCCCATTGTTTTCCAAGTTGGAGTCATCTAATTATCCTTTAGATACTACCCTCATTAATCGAGATCGAAAGGAATTGACCTTTGTTTATGGTGAAGGTTGGATTTAAGTGGTTGAAAAGGGAAACAAAAGGAATGTGCCTTCCATGGCTCCACCTAAGAGCATAGTCATTTTTTGTTTGTCTTAGTCCAAGCCTATAGTTACAACCATGAGTAAGGAATTTGATATCTCTTCTAAGGTTACTTCTTCACTTGGGGACGGTATCTAGAGGGACCAATCTCATTTTCTAAGGTTGAATACATAAGCGGTTAACAAGGGTAGCCAGAGGGACCAATCTTTGTCTCTGAGTTTGAACACATAAGCCACTGACATGGCTAAATATTTATAGAGAATACCAAATAAAAACATCCTTGATAGATGGATAATGCATGTACTTAAGATGAAATATGTCATGACTCCAAAACCTTAGAAATACTTAATTAAAAAAGGTTGTGAGGAGATGGAAGTCTTTGTAGAAGTTTCTTGATGAAGGTTGTATCATGGAATGTGAGAGGTATTACAGACCTGGTCAAGAGGACCATGGTTCATAGAGTTTGTTCAATGGTTTCAGAGATAAATATTTTTTTTCTACAAGAAGTGAAAGTGATTAGTTTTGCATTGAGCACAAGCATGCACTATATTTGACCCGGCGTGAAATTATTTCATATTTTGTATGAGGAATTTGGAGGGTGGGTGACCATTGATATATCACAATGAATTATCATATTGTGTAATAAATAATTGGGTATATCCATCCAATAAAGTGGTGTCAATGATTCTATATATTGATGGAAGCGTCCTTTCCCTTTCTAACCTATAATCCCCCACTTAATCATAGTAAAGAACATCTTTGTGGGATTTCTTATTTGAATACTTCCCTGAAGTTGACTAATTATTTTGTGGAGACTTTAATAGAGTGAAGTCATAGAATGATAAGCTTGGGGTTAAGTGTGTCTACATGCCTCAAAGGAAGTATATGGTTTGGAATGGCCTTAAGGCCAAACTTTTCCTCTACAACCCCAACAAGCACATGAAGGAATATTATTATGAGCTATGGTTTACATGGTCTAATCTTAGGGCCAACTGTGAATGAGTTATGAAGAGACTTATTAGAGTTATGTTTTCATAACATAATACTTTATTTTCAACTATGAAGGGGGAATACTTATCTACTTATTGAGAAAATACCCTTCTGACCATCAACCTATTTTTTTCTCCATATCTTGGGGGATAAAAAGGATATAGATGCCAAAGTATAGATACCTACTTAGTGTCTCCTATTTGCAACAACCATCATGTATCAAAGTTTTTAATCAGATATGGAATTTCTTTCACAAGTCATTAGGGGAACATTGATGGATTAGGAATGATACCATTGGTTGAGTTATGACATGTTTGCTATAGTTTCACTAAAAACTAGCGATCATGCATGCTTATGCCATAAAGTGACAACAAAAGAGTTTGAAGAAGTTTCTTAGTGGTTACAATTCACACCAAATGATGAAATAATGCAAGCAATAGTTACTAAGCTTAGACAATTCTTGAAAGTAGATGAAATTTGGCAAGCCTAGGGTGCCCAAATTTGTTCTCTACTCCACTAGCTTAAATCCAAGGATTGACTCACAATCATTTTTCAAAGCTCTTACAGTAAGTGAGGCCTTTGTAAAAATAGGAACCCTAAATACTTTTGTTGGATGGGTAACCAACTAGGAGGACATTGAGTAAGATTTTTCTATCCACCATTGTATTGTTTTTCAATCTCAATATATGATTGATTCCCATAGGGTGGCTATGCAAAACTACATTTACCTTGTCCCTCAAAAGGTGTCTTCAAAACAAGAAAGAATGTGAAACTAGGATTTGACTTTTCCATAATTGATAGAATCCCTAATGGAGATGATCAATAACAAGTAAGCTTCCCTAGATGGGTACTCATGTGAATTTTTAATGCCATCAATTCTATCAGGCCTGAAATTATTATTGCATACAAGGAAGCAATTCATAAAAATTCTCTAAGGTTTCTTATAAATAGGGGTTTCATTAAGTTTATTACTAAAGTGGGTGACCTAAAATTGATTACAACCTAGAGGCTGATAACACACATATACATTACTATTGAATTCATTGACTAAGTTTTAAACATTTTTTTATTCAATATCGATTTTTATTTATAAAAAAAAAAAAAAAAAAAATTATCAATGTGCTCCCATAGAAGGAACACCAGTGCATTACCTATATAGGTGCATTGGAGGTTGTTTTATTATTTTGTGATAAAATAACACACATATACATTACTATTGAATTCATTGACTAAGTTTTAAACATTTTTTTATTCAATATCGATTTTTATTTATAAAAAAAAAAAAAAAATTATCAATGTGCTCCCATAGAAGGAACACCAGTGCATTACCTATATAGGTGCATTGGAGGTTGTTTTATTATTTTGTGATAAAACTCTAGTTAGTATGTCTTTAAACTATAAACACACTAGTGCATAATTATATATGACACATTGAATAAGGTTTAGCCATGTTTTAATACAATATCAATTGTATCTAAAAAAAGTATGAAAACTCATCATTTTGCTTACATAACAGTCACACCAGTGTGTCTCCATTAGCAATGCACCGAAAAATCATTTTCTAACCGATGCATTTATAAACCCTAATCACACCAGTACATCCTTCTATAAGATGCACTAAATAAGGTTTAGCAATTTTTTTATACAATATCAGTTTTATTTTAAAAAGTAACAATATATTATCAATGTACTCCCATATGCGATGCACTATGTGTTTCCATTATCGTCGCACCATAAAACATAAACTAACTTGTGCTATTTTTACACCCTAATTGCATCGGTGCATCTGTATGTAAGAGGCACCAAATAAGGTTTATACATTTGTTATAAAATATCAATTTATATTTTAAAAAATTACAAAAATGAATTGGTGTTCTTAATCATTTAAACATGCACCGATTCATACCAACAAATGAAGCAGGATTCCTCCTTTCAAATCTCTAAAATACAATGGAAATGGGGTCGCAGAGCTTTTCTCCTCTCTGTGGTTATGGTTTTCCCTAGTTGCATGCACCACCACGATCGAAAAATTATTGAAGTTAGAAATTATGCTTGTTGATCTGCCCTTTGTTGTTTCATGGGTGTTTGTTCACACATGTCATTCGGAGACCTGAGGTTGGGAATTCCATCAAGCATGGGAACTGCGACTAAATCTGCTATCATGGAAGAGATTTTGTGGACATAATCAAATCCTCTCTTGGAGCCAGAGATAAATATTGCGCGAAGAGCTTCTTTGTGAAAAAATCAGACTCGATTCCCAATCTCGATTTGGAGTTTACTATGGATAAATAGAACACCATTAATCTGAAGGATAAAAGTTTAATAGGTAAATTCACTAGCCTTTGGCCCTGTCCTAAAATTGTTCAAGAATGGGTCTCTAAGAATTGGGTTGCGTCAAATCTTGTTTATGTGTGTTACAGTGGGAATGGTCTTTATGTGTTTTTATTTGGTAATACATAGGATAGGGATTTAGTCTTCATATTAGGCCCTTATTTCAGGGGTTCCAAGGGAATGTTCATTTCCCACTATACCTTCGACTTTAATCCCAAAATGGAAATTTCCTCTGCCCCTATATGGATTCGTCTACCACACCTTCCCCTCATTTTCTGGAGAGTTGAGTCCTTTAAAGCAATTTGATACAAGGTGGGCCACCATATAACCCACTATGAGACAAAAAATAACATCTTCACATGTGATAGAATATGTGTGGAAGTGGACTTTGAAAAGGGATTGTCAGAGATGATTCAACTCAATTTAGAGGGTTAGATTCATCTTCAATACCTTGATTATGAACATGTTCCTTTTAAATGTAACTATTTCCATGAGTATGGGAACTTTGCTAAAAGTTCCCTAAATATCAAGAGGCCCAACCTTCATCCAAGCCAACTTCTCAGAATAATATTGAGCAAGATTTTCAGCAAGTTAAACAAAGGCATAAGAAACAACGGAGTAGGGGAAGTCTTTGAGGTAATAGGCCACAGTCATGACCATCTAATAACTCCAATAACATGTTTGAAGTTTTGGATTCTCAATAAGAGGAATTAGAATATCCAGTTGAGGATGTTTCTCAACGGATCATCTTAGAGCGCAATCTCAACCCCTCGTTAAAAGTTAAAAAGAAGTCAGTAAATTCAGTTTCAAATATTGGAGACACACTCACCTCTAGGGTTTGTGCAAATACATCGATGAAAAATTCAAATACAACACTAAAATCCATAGAATCGGCCATCGTGGATGGGACTCCATTTAGGGTCTCGACAACTCCCCATGCTCCTATTGGGGCAGAGGTTGATGATGGAAAGGAGGGTGAGGACAATTCTAATTCTCCTTCCTTTGTAGATGTCCTAAAAAATGATTCATGCCATTCTCCTCCATTAAAAAGAGAAAGGAAGTATAATAAAGAGCATCGAGAGAAATAAGAAGGATCAAGTAACTATCAACAATCCATGATTGATTTTCTGCTTCGTTAGGGGCACATTCTGCATTGTAGTTTATTATTTGTTGTTTTTGCATTATCCTTTATAATCAGTTTGTAAGAATCTATTCTTTCAAACAGGAAGTGGTAAATTATTGGAATCCTTCGTTGGGAAGCATAGTCTTTTCTATAGGTGTTACCTTTGAAATATGCTATATTTTGAGAAAATCTAGAAATTCGGGGATTGTATTGGTTGCTAGCTTCGGTGCAACACTTATTTTTTGTATATAATACAATTTGATTCTTAAAAAAAAATGGTGCAGCGATCTATAGATTTTTAAAAACCTAGTGGTGCTCCTTAAGCATACAATCACACCAATGCATCTTATTATTAGGCACATTGAGGTAATCCAATGTACAAATGAAATAAATTTAGATATGGTGCATTGTAGGTCCTAGGGGAATTCATGGTTCACACAACCATGCATAAGAAAAGGATAATGACACTACAAAATAAACCATAAAACATTAATTAGCATATTATAACCTACAATACAGAAAAATAATAATGTAATCGACATGCATACCCTTAGAAGGTTCATGTGGTCATGTGATTTCAACCCTGATAAATGTTCTTCTACAATGAAGCAACATTGTAGAGTTGACCCATATAAAGTGTGAAGTTTGGCTAATCAACTTGCAAGAGAATATAGAATCTAATTGAGAAACAATATAGCTAACAATTTGAGAGAAGAGAAGAGAAGAAGAATAATCGGAGCAATGTAATTCTCATTAACCTGTAGAAAAAAATGATCTTCCAATGATGAAAGAAGACAATACAATGGAATTAAATGCAATAGAATTGAATTAGTGATCATGCAACTATGCTAGGATTAACTACATGCAAAGCATGATAGAACATGCCCTAATTAGCTAGGTGTGCTTTCATGAGGGAGTTAACTTGGCTTTTACTAGCCAAGTGGAGTAAAATAGCTCATAATAGACAAGTGGAGTAAACTAGCTCCTAGAAAATAGGATCTACTCCTCAACTGCACACTTATTCCTAGAAAGTAGGATCTAACCCTACAATGAAGGAAATAAGTGCTCCTATCCCTTTAAAAATGGAATTTGCCTAATATAAATCCCTATAATCAAGGGATAAATCTCAAGTGCACTCTAGGAGAGAGAAAATTGTGCATGTGAGGGAAAATGATGCATGCACACTAACACCCCCCGTTAAGCCTAACTTAGGTGAGTATGATGGATGAAAAAATTGGGTCCCAACAATATGAAGCCATGTTAGGTATCCATGTACAAAACAATATCCTTGAAAAGTGAGGAAAGAGAAAAAAAACCCAGTGGGAAGAAACCCCCCACCAAAAAAAAGAGGATGGTGTGGAGTAGACTAAGCATCTTGCTCTAAAGTAGATGTGTCCTTCACTCCCAAGTGAACTTTTAACTCTGTGAAATTTTTCTTAGTGAAGGATTTGGTAAATATGTCTGCAATTTGTTCTACTGATGGACAATATTGTAGATCAATGAATTGATCATGAATTATCCCCCATATGTAATGCATGTGAATCTCAATGTACTCGATCCTCAGTTGTTGAACTAGATATCTAGATATCTCGATCTTACTCTAATTATCACAAAATATGACTATAGAATGGTGGTACTGAATGCCAAACTTAGTGAGAATATGTTACAACCAAATGGCTTATGTTGTTGCATTCACTACACCTCTATACTCTACCTATGTAGTTTATAAAGTAATGGTTGACTACTTATTACTCAACAAGCAAATGGGACATGAGCCCAAATTGAAAACATAACCAAAAATGGACTTAATATTTGTGCCATCACTAGCCCATTCAGAATCTATGTACCCAACTAGATCAAGAGTGAAATTTGTTGCATAATGTATCCCAAAATTGTGAGTACCCTTAACATGGTGGAAAATTTTGTTTGCAGCTTTCCATGCAGTCCATGAAGCTCTTGCATGTATTTGGAAACTATGCCAACATCATAAGAGATTTTGGGTCTAGTGTGGGTGAGATAAAGAAAAATCCAAACCAATTGTTTGTATTGTGTGTTGATGCTTAAAAGCGCAACGACGAATACTAAGCTCGCAAATGATTGCCAAGATTTATTATATATTTATATTAATAATAAACTAGTAGGTGGGACCCCCTTGTAGAATTGTGGTGCTATGGTAGATATGATGCGCTTATATTTTATTTTCTTATGAGATGGTACCCGCACAGTCTTAGACAGTTCATTATTTCAAATCATGGTTTAAATGTTATGGTGACATGTGATGGTTGGTTGATTAATGCATGGCACTGGATGGTTTTGATGACCTCTCATAGAATATGTTAAGGCTGCCATGTGGATGAAATAATTATTATCAGTTTTGGTTTGACATTGCATTAAACATGGCATTAATTGGTTTAAATGGTCTTGATAAAAGACAATAATGGAGCTCTTTTGAATAAAATAACTATACACAATCTCTAATGCTATGTATTATTGTGAAAAAAGAGGGGCACACTAAACCCTTGCTACTATACTTATGTGCCTTGTTGAATGTTATATGTGGATGCATGTTGGGTTATGTTTCTAGCACATTGTTATTTTAAAGAGTTTGACATTACAAAGGGGTGGCACACTATGCAAATGTGATATATCAATGGATATGTGGTTGATTAATTGCTTAGTGTTATGGTGAACTGGTTTGGCTTGTATGTTGAATTGAATGAGGTTGGAAGGGAGAAGCGATGGGAATTTACTGCACGTCACTCAAACTCCCCCTTGAGACCGTCACCCTATTCATTCTTGCATTTTGGTTTTGGCTTTGGTGGTTGTTGTTGTTCCAAATTGTTCGGTCGTAAAGGAGGTATACAGCCTAGTTTTCTTCCTCGCGCAGCTTTTCCAGGTATGGGTTTCTTACTCTTCCATCCATGATGGTTACTCTGCCCTTTGAATCAACTTTTGGCTCAGGATTGCTCGTGGTCTATGTTTTTCTTAAGTTGTTATGAGATATTTGAACTATGTATTGGTGTTGTCTCCATGGTTTCTTATGGTGATTATTTTGGATTGTTGGCACTTTTAAAAAAGAAATGGTTATGCTCTCCTTGTTGTGTGTAATCTTTGCATGGGTTTATTGGATTAAGTGGCAGTGAAGCTTGCTCGGCCACAGTTTGGGTTTTTGGGTCTGGCATTGAGTATTATGATTTGACAAAGCTCTTAGCTTTGCGCATATCCTACTTATGGATTGTTATAACATGTCTCTGTGTTTAAGATTGTCCACTCCATGCTCATTTTTGTGGCTAGTGTACACTCTTTATTTCGACCTTGTGAGTTGCAATGTGAACTGTTAAAATATTAAAGTGTCTTTTTTCCTTATCTTAGAAAAACCACGAGTTGTTAGTTGATTTCTTATGACCTCACTGTTTCCTGGAAAGCATTGCACAGTCTGAACTTAACGCCACACAGAAGTTTGTGGAGGCATCATACATGTTTTTGGTCGGGCAGGGGTTTGTACTTGAATGCTCATTTTACAGTGTTGGTTAAGGGATTTAGCTTCAATGGTTTTCCTGTTGGAAGTGGTCAACTATTGTTTTGGTAACCCTCACAGTCGAGAGTATTGTTATATGTTATATCTTTGTGGTAATTTGTGAAGGGGCATGAACTGTCTGCGTTTTTGGATACCTAATCCTCTAGTCGAACCACCTGTTCATACCTTCCACTTGTTGTTTTAAACCCTAAAAATGATATTGATATCATTTTACTCTGGTCAATGGTTGATGGAGCACTGCACGTGCTTGGTTTCTTGGGCACGATTTTGGTTGCGTTCCTCATTTGGAAATTCTAGAAGAACTTTGTACCTAATTTTTTATGGGAAGCTTGGGCTCGAAGATTTGCATGTTATTTGATTCAAACGTTATGTTGTTTATATTAAGAGAAACCTGTGTGTGAATTGATTGGGGCTAGATAAAGAGTTATAACACCCAGTTTGATTGCGTTGAACAGTTTTTTAAATAATGGACATAAGTGGTGGTAAATTATGTGCATGTTCCTATTGGATTTAAAGAATAAGTATTGGATATAAATGGTTGTAAGCATTGTGCGTATTCCTGTTCATTTTAAAAGGATTTGGCATTGTAGTTATGAATGGTTATGGCTAAAAGGGTTATTGTGGTTTATCATATCGGTTGCAATGTTGTTTGTTATGATTGTTATATAAAGGTTATATGGATACGAAGGCATTGTAATTAAATATTTTTGGGCATGTAGATTATTGTTTGGAAGTCATCAAGCAATTTGTAAAGGAAGTAAGAGTTTCAATTGTGGTTTTGAAAGGTGATTATTATTGAACTTTGAAGGTCAGAACATAGATTTGTTTGATTGCATGTTTTGATTTATTTTTATATGAACAATATCCATTTTATTTCCTTGTCATTTTACCACATTTCTCTCATTATATTCCCCTCATAATCCCAATTTCATTATGGCATCCCTATTCTGTGAAATAAATTAAAAATAAAGTTTGTGCAAAAGAGACAAGGAGATAACACAACAATGATTGGTGATTGATATTTTGGTATTTTATTGCATAGTTAAATTATTTAATTAATTGTTGAACAATATTCGTGTATTAATCCCCTATCATTATACCACTTTTCTCTAATTACACTCCCTCTATATGCCCCATGAACCCTATCACCCCATGTTCACTCGACGATTGTTAAATGGTTTGTTATGGATGGATTTGCATGTATCTC
>CBVK0100745133.1:0-11009 GCA_900067695.1 Picea abies | reverse complement strand
CTGTTAATAATCTGTATTCATTTTGTTCTGCTCATAAAATCTGGATCATGGAATGAGAGGAACAAAGTGATTTTTGAGGATAAAGTGCCATCGGCATGGAATGTTGTTTATAAAACTCTTGGTTCCTTTACAAAAAAATTGTGCTCTTAAACTAAGTTGATCGTTAGACAGAGGCCAATAATTTCGAAGGATGGATATTCTATTTCTTTCTTTGATGAAGCAGCTGCAACAAGGGGTATAAATTGTGGAGTGGGAGGTGTTATAATTGGACCAGACTCTTCTAAATGCATGTGGTTCATTAACTGTGGGGAGGGTACAAATACAAAAGCTGAGCTCCTTGGAGCATGGACTACGCTCACATTAGCAAATTATTTGAATATCCAAAACATTCAAATCTTGGGGGACTCAAAGGTGGTTGTTGACTGGCTGAAACACAAAGGACACTTACAGTCTACTGATATTGAAGGCTAGAAACAAAGAACATCGGAGTTGTCCTCATCTTTTCAAGGTATTTGTTGGCAGCATATATACATGGACTTCAATAAAGAGGTTGATCTTCTTTCAAAGAAAGCCTTAATGGAGCCGAGAGGAAGATTATCATACTATATTTGGGATGGAGGGACAACAGGTCATGTTCAACATATTATTTTGTTTTAATTTCCTCCTTAGTTTTTTGTAGTATTTTGGGTCTCAGTTTTTGTATGGTTGATCCTGCATATCTTGAATATTTTGTAGTGATGGTCACTCTTCTTGATTATGCCATAAACTCTTCTCGGATAGTTTTGATTCTATTTTGGGATGGAATCCTTTGTATGGACCTGCTAGTATGTCAGTTTATAAATCCTTTGGATCGAAAGACAAAATGTGTACAAAGGACCTATGAAGATGTAAAAAATATATATACATATTAATATAATTTTGAGCGAATTTTCTATTGGAAAAAAAAAAACTACCATCATCATTAGTATAAAAATGGATGAGGCGAAGAGTCTATAGACACCGAACTAAAATTTATTGATTTTTTATTAATGGTTTTAAATGACAACATTTAAAATATTTCAAACAACATTGTTTATAAGGTGACTCTTCGCTTAGTTTAAACCTTTTAAGGTTTTATCATTTTTTCAGGTACATATGCATTCAAAAATACAATTTAAGCAATGGAAAATTGTCATTTCACCAACAATTAGATTCAACTCATGATTATCTAAAAAAATAAAGAATGTAGAAAGTTTAGAGTTGTTTTTTAAGGTACTGAATTGATTTATGCATTCAAAAAAACAATTTAAACAATGAAAAATTGTTATTTCACCTACAATTGCATAGCCAGATTTTCAGTGATGGTTGCAGAATAAAATCAAAACCATAGAACATTTAAACTTGTGTCTTTTTACATGTAGTTTAAATGTTCTAGGTTTTTATCATTTTGGAGGACATTTTTCCAACAATTTTTTTGCAAAATCCACTCAGAAATTTAGAAGGATAGTTGGAATTGCGGATTTCATTTGTTGATATTGCACAAATTTAGAAGGATAGTTGGAATTGCAATTTCATTTGTTGAGATTGCACAAATCAAGTGTTCTAGATATTTTTTAGGGCGGATTGCATAGCCTGATTCGAAAAAGTCAAAACTTAGAACATTTAGACTTTTCCCTTTAGACTTGTAGTTTAAATTTTCTATGTTTTTACCCTTTTCCAAGAACATTTATCTGACCAATTTTGCCCAAAATCCGATCAAAAATTTAGAAAGATCATTGGAATTGCATATTTTAGTTGTTGAGATTGCACAATCCAAGTGTTCTAGAGGTTTTTTAGGAGTTGAATCTATTTATGCATTCAAAAATGCAATTTAAGAAATGAAAAATTGTCATTTCACCAACAATTGTATAGCCTAATTACCTTGATGGTTGTCAAAAAAGGTCAAAATCCTAAAACTTTTAGACTTGTCCCTTTTGAAGGGTTGTCTAAATGTTCTAAGCTTTTACCCTGTTTAGGGAACATTTTTTCAACAAGTTTTGCCAAAATCTAGTCAAAAATTTAGAAGTATAGTTGGAATAGCATATTTCAGTTGTTGAGATTACACAATCCCAGTTTTCTAGAGTAGTCTAAATGTTCTATGCTTTTACTCTTTCCTAGGCATTTTTTCCGACCAATTTTGCAGAAAATCTAATCAAAAATTTAGAAAGATCATTGAAATTGCAAATTTCAGTTGTTGAGATTGCACAATCTGAGTGATCTAGAAGTTTTTCAAAGTGCTGAATCAATTCAAGCATTCAAAAAAGCAATTTAAGCAATGAAAATTTGCCATTTCACCAATAATTGATGATGGTTGTTGAAAAAAGTCATATAGAATGTTTAGACTTGTGCCTTTCAATACATATTTTTATCCTTTTTTCGAAAATATTTTTCTGACCAGTTTTAATAGAAATAGATTAAAAAATTTAGAAATATAATTGAAATTGCAGATTTTAATTGTTGATATTGAAAAATTGTCATTTTACCAACCATTATAACCAAATTACTAACCCCAAAAAAACGAATGCCTAAAACGTTTAGAATTGTACTCGCTTTAGATGCATTTAAGAACATAACTAAGCTCTTTAAATAAAACATATGCACAGAACGGAGAATTAATGACAGTTACAAATATTGGAGAACATGAACTGAAATTCGAACAATGCAAATCGAAAAATACAAAGGAAGTTTTAGATAATGAACACGACTTAGAAGATGTTAATTTGTGAATATTGAAGCAAGGAGACTAATTTGATGGCTTCATTTTGTTGGCTTGTCTATAATAATAAAAATTATTTTGATGAATTGTGTTATTTTATTTCAATAATATGGCTCAACTCTCATTAGCATGTGAGACTTTATTTACCAAATTAAAATATTGGGATATGATTTAATTATTTTATTAGGATATAATTTAATTCTTTAGGAATTAAAAGGAATTAAATCATATTTTAATTGGTAAATAAAGTGTGAAACTTTATTTACCAAATTAAAATATTGAAATATGATTTAATTATTTTATTAGGATATAATTTAATTCCTTAGGAATTAAAAGGAATTAAATCATATTTTAATTTGGTAAATAAAGTGTCAAAGTTATTTTCATGTTTTTTTTTTAATGAAATATCACATAGAAGTGTCATCATTTAGCTTTATGTAAGTGTATCAATTTTAATTATTAAATTATATTTTAATTTAGTAAATAAAGTGTCTTAAAAAAGTTATTGTCATGTTTTTTTTTATAAAATATCACATAGAAGTGTCATCATTTAGCTTTATGTAAGTGTATCACTTTTAATTATTAAATCATATTTTAATTTAGTAAATAAAGTATCTTGAAGAAAGTTATTGTCATGGTTTTTTTTTTTTTTTTATAATATCACATAGAAGTCTCATCATTTAGCTTTATGTAAGTGTATCACTTTTAATTAAATGTAAAAATGTGATAATGTTTTTTTTTTTTTTTAATGAAATATCATATAGAGGTGTGTATCATTTAAGCTTTACATAAGTGTATCACTTTAAATTAAATGTCAATGTTTGTATTTAATAGCTAGATATTTTCATAAATATTCATTCATGGAATTTCTATTGAAAGAATCATCAAGGAAGTTAGTTTTGCAAGAGATATAGGGTTTTCTATTTAGATTGTTTTTTTTTTTCTTTTGTGATTTTTTGTTCTTAATTATAGATCATTGATATTGTTTTGCTATGGTTTTAAGAACACAGTGGTATTATTATGTTAGAACTATGGAAGAATGGAACTAAATAGAAAGGAAAGATGATAAGGGTTTTATGCTATAATTTGCATAAACACTTGAATTGTCATATTTCAATTTTTAAAGGAGAAAATGAGTTCTTAAGACCATTGATATTGTTTTCCTAGGGTTTAAGAACATAGTGGTATCTTTATGATACAAGTGAACTATGGAAGAATGGAACTGAATTGGAAGGAAAAATGATAATGGTTTTATGGTTGTTAAATTCTCCTGAATTAATAATTTAATTTTAATTTTTCTTGTATTTATAATTTAAATCCAAGTGGTTTTTGGTTGTAGATGCTTCATTCTATATATTGATCTTATTAAATTCTCATGAATTAACAATTTCAAATTGATTTTTTCTTATATATAATTTGAACCCAAGTGGTTTTTGGTTTTAGATGCTTCATTCTCTATATTGATCATGTTAAATTCTCATGAATTTAGAGAGCCAGGATGGAGGATGGAGAAAAATTTGAAATGGAGAATGGGCGAGAACCAGCAGACAAACTGGAACAACAATGGCGGAACCCGTGAAGGTTTTCTCTTAGTGGATTTAATGTTGGGGTTAGATAGCATAGACCTTTCTTGGTTTGTTGGTCTTTCAGCCCTCTAGCGGGTTTTCCTTTTATTTTCTCAACTTCTTGTTATTTAGAGGTCTTGTCTAGAAGCCATCATTTACTCCTTGAACAACTGTTCAGTGATTTATTCCCTAGAATAACATTGATTGCTCCTTTGTTAATGGAGTTTTCTAGTATTTTGACTGTTTTGGCACTCTTTTTAATGGTTTTAGCCAGTTACTCGCAAGTGGAGGGCATTTCAACGAGTTATTTATTATTGTCCTTCCATTTGTGAGCCTTTTAACTACTTATTTTCCTTTGCACCGGTGGAGATAGTAGACTGGGCCTTATTTCCTATCTAGGAAATTGAACCGACTACTGCTCTCGGTTAGTTTTTTAGTGGACACATGGCTAAAATTATCAATAGTTTTGTTTCTACTCATGCTACGAAGTTATTGAATGACAACGAAGATCTGGGGTGGCAGGATGAGGGCTTCCTCTCGAAGATAGACGAACTATGTGGGGGCCAGACACTTACATCTCCATTAAATTGTGAACTGGCTCTCAGGTTAGGTGACAGGACTATCTCACTGACACCTGCTCCATCTTCATCTAGGTTTTTATCCGAAATAAGGTGTCACTTTACCTTCCGGAGGCTGGTTTAGAGAAGTTAGTTGATACTCCGACAAAGCAGTGCATAGGTGATGGTTTTACTCAAAGTCAGGAAGGATTATACAAGATATCTTCTCTGACTGTAAAGGGGACATCTACTCCAGTTACCGAGCCGAGTTCCAAAAAGACTTTTAATAATAAGCAGGGTATTTACACACACACCGCTTCACAACCAACGAAACTTAGAAGGAAAAAAGCTTGGAAGCCGAACAGAAAGGCGCACAAGATGGTTCTTGGAGATGACTTGGCTCTGGAAGACGCAGTGAGACTTGTGCTCTGCAGAGTGGTGGGTAGGTTAGCTTATCCTTACCTCTGTAAGGGTAACTTCTTGAAGTGGATAGAACAACGATGGATAACCCTTCTGGGTTAGTAACTTCTTGAAGTGGATAGAACAACGATGGATAACCCTTCTGGGTTACAGTCCTGAATTCGTCCATCTATCAAAAGGGTGGCTCGGGTTCATTTGTACAACTCCTGAGGACGCTACCAAACTCTTGGACTCGACTTGGATTTTGGGGGGGTGTATCTTACTTCTTAAGTGTTGGAGAGTTGCATTTGACCCAGAGACAGAACACTTCCAGTTCCGTCATCTCTGGGTACTCTTGCCTGGTCTTCTGATTCATTTTTGGAATCCTAAGGCGCTT
The DNA here is from genome assembly GCA_900067695.1 of Picea abies. Classification (NCBI taxonomy): domain Eukaryota; kingdom Viridiplantae; phylum Streptophyta; class Pinopsida; order Pinales; family Pinaceae; genus Picea; species Picea abies. The sequence goes on along the minus strand of CBVK0100745133.1, from coordinate 5,357 downwards.
AAAGCTATTGAGAACTCTTTGGGGATATTTCTCGCAGTAGACTCTGAAGCTTTGAAAAAATCTTCGAGGAAGGTGGCCAGGGTTTTAACTGAGATGGACCTACATGGTGGACTGCCGGAGGTGATAGATATTGAATGGCGCAGTAGACTCTTGAGATAGAAATTGGACTACCTAGGTCTACCCTTTCATTGTAGTCGTTGCAGGGGTACTGGTCATTTGCGTTGGCAATGCAATGGAGCACCACTGGAGGAGGATTCAGAGGAGTCATTGTAACTAAGGGACCCACCAGAATACATAAATGGTTTGGAATCAATGGAATGTGAAGGTACCGACTTTGACTCGGGTTCAACCTGCATGGAGAAGGACGTGGACACCACACTTACTGGTAAGCTGAAACGACACTGCCCTGGTTTTTATTCTTCACTTATAGTTTGGGAAAAATAATCATTAGAAAATTCTGCTTGGCTGCAATCTTCTACCACTGGGGTCTCGAGACCAGAATCTGAAGAGGGTATTAATTTAGTTGAACCTGGTTCGAATTCTAAGATTTCATCTAGGACTAACATCCAAAATTTAGTTGAAACTGAGGTAGCAGTTAATGTTACTAAGGTTACCACTAAGCCTCCCTCTCAGATTTCTTGTCCTTTGGATGCTTCTGTGTCTGTCAATAGCGAACCCCCTTTGGCTGACTATCCTTTAATCGATTCAGACTCTCAACTTCTACTGGGATATGGTGAACCGGAGTTGGAAGAACCTTCTCTTAGTGAAGTCCTCGACTCACTCATTCCTTTTGTCAGAAGGAATAAAAACATTTCAAAGTTACCTGTTTATAAAGGGAAATCGGTGGTAAGTGCTGGACAGAATTCTGAAGGAACTTCTTCAAGCCTGACCTCGGGGGAGGGAAAGGAATTTTCTTGGTCGAGAGGGGTGGGGATTGAGTTGTCCCCATTAAAAACCAGAAGCTCCCGAAAAAAAATGGCTTCCCATACTCAGAATAAAATTGATCAATCTTCCCCCACCATAGAAGGAGGGCCTCTTAGAGTAGTGAAAGCCCAGGCACGGAAAAAATAATGTTACTTTTATCCTTGAATTTAAGAGGGATGAGAGGGACCCTGAAAAAGGCCTCGGTTAGGAGATTGTTGGATCAAACTCGACCAGAAATCATTTTTTTTCAGGAAACATTAGTTTTGGCACAAAAATCTAGAGATTTTTTGCATGCCCTTAGACCCTCTTGGGTGACATGTGTGGTCAATGCATTGGGTAATTCTAGGGGATTACTGGTCTCTTGGGATCCACTTATATTTGACCTAGTACCCTTTCTTACGATTGGTGGCATCTTATTAACAGGTACAAGCATAAAGGACAATCGAGAGCTAGCCTTCTTGAATGTATATGGTCCATGTATGGAACACATAAAATTATGGAAGCTGATTGTTGACAGTGATTTACTAGCTATCAAGAATCTTATTATCGCTAGTGACCTCAATTTTGTTTGCGCCCCGGAGGAAGTTTGGGGGGGTACCTCCAGGCAAGCTACTTTTGGGGACTTTTACAAGGACCTTTTTGGGGATAAAATGTTGATTGATGTGAAGCTGACAAAGCTGGTTCCAACGTGGAGAAACGATAGGTTGGGGGTAGAAGCGGTGGCGAGAAGGTTAGACAGGTGTATAGTCGCAGAAGACTTGTTATTAGAGGTGGGGGTGTATTGGTCATGGGTTGAATACCCATTCATCTCATATCATTCACTCATTCTTTTACAGTTGGAAGCTTCTCCGAATCATTTAGCCATTCCATTCAAATTTAATGCACACTGTCTAACGGATTCAGAATCTGAGAACTTGGTACACACAACTTGGAATGATCCAGTTTTTTTGACTGAATTTGGGTTCAGAAACTGGCTCGTTTGGAAGTTAAAGAAATTAAAAGAAAAAACTAAACTTTGGTTTAGACAGAAACAAGAGAAGAACTTGCAAAAACTAAAAGAATTAGAAGTTGGCATCAAGTCTTCCATTTTGATCCTGAATGAAGATACTACAAGCCTGGAAGAAGGGAAGAGATTGCATCAAAAAGAAATGGAAAGAAATGAGATACTTAGAGGTACAGAAGAATCATGGAGATTATGCAGTCGAGCAATTTGGCTGGTAAGTGGAGACAATAACGCAAAATTCTTTCATAACTTTGCAAATTTCAATCGAGCGAGAAAACACATTTGGGAAGTTTCGGATAATGAAAGGTTTTTTTTCTCAAAGCCGATAGCCATAAAAAAAGGCATCCTTGAACATTTCAAATGCTTCTACAAGGAACAAGAGACTCCAAACATGGTTGAGAAAGTCAAGATTGCAGGTATTTTCCCAAAACTATTCAAGGAGGAGGACTCATTCAGACTCACTCAACCAGTTACTTTGGAGGAATTAAAATCGGTTCTATTCAAGTTCAAAAAATCCAAGAGCCCTGGCCCGGATGGATGGTCATCTGAATTATTCACTTATTTCTTTGATTTAGTGGGTCAGGATCTACTTGATATGGTGGAAGAAACGAGAAGGTTGGGATCGGTGGGGGCCAGCATAAATTCAACATTCTTGGCATTAATTCCGAATACTCAAAAGCCCAGTACCTTTGAATATTTCTGACCGATTTCATTATGTAATTTATGTTATAAATTAATATCCAGGATTATATCCAATCGGATCAAACCCTTTCTATCAAGCACACTCTCTGAAGCACAGTTTGGCTTTCTCCATGGGAGGAGAATTCAAAAAGCTATTATCACAGTGCATGAAAGTCTACATAGTATCAAAAAAAATAAATTAAGTGCTCTAGTATTAAAACTGGATTTGAGGAAGGCCTATGACTGTGTTGATTGGGACTTTCTAAGAATCTTTCTGATTTCTACCAGATGTGGCACTCAACTGAGAAACTGGATAATGGCTCGTGTTTCTTAATCTACATTCATTGTTTTAATCATTGGAGAAGCGACAAAATTCTTTAAAAATGGTAGGAGTCTGCGACAAGGTTGTCCTCTGTCACCACTACTATTTATCCTCATTATGGAAGGGCTCAGTCTACTACTGAAATCTACTCAGGGTGAAGGTAAAATCTCAGGTATAGAAGTCTTCAGTCTTTATAACATTTTGCATGTTTTATTTGTTGATGATATTATTATTTTGACGAGGGCGGACTTAGAGGAGTGGTGGGAAATAGACAAAATCATTTATTTATTCTGCAAAGCTTCTGGACTAATGGTAAATCAGTGCAAATCTACAGTTCTTCATGTAGGATTGTCAAGTAATGATCTTACTCCTTACAAAGATCTACTCAGGGTGAAGGTAAAATCTCAGGTATAGAAGTCTTCAGTCTTTATAACATTTTGCATGTTTTATTTGTTGATGATATTATTATTTTGACGAGGGCGGACTTAGAGGAGTGGTGGGAAATAGACAAAATCATTTATTTATTCTGCAAAGCTTCTGGACTAATGGTAAATCAGTGCAAATCTACAGTTCTTCATGTAGGATTGTCAAGTAATGATCTTACTCCTTACAAAGATCTCCTTCCTTATTCCTTTTTGGAATTGTCTGCGGGGTTTAAGTATCTGGGCTATCAGTTAAAGATCGGAACTTACAAAGCTGAAGATTGGGACTGGCTCCTAACTAAAGTTATGAAAAGGATGGAGGTATGGTGCAATAGATGGCTTTCATTGGGGGGTAGATATACACTGGTGAAATCTGTTTTAGAAGGCCAACCAGTGTATTGGATGTGATTGGAAGCCATACCTCGATCGGTTTTGAACCAAATTCGGAAATTGATGTTCAAGTTTCTTTGGAATGGTAGCAAAGATTCTCAAAAAATCCATTTATGTAGATGGGATCTACTCTCTAGACCCAAAAAATCCAGGGGTTGGGGGATCAAAAATTTGACTTTATTCAATACGACACTCAACGCAAATTCATTATGGAGGGTCTTGACTCTACATGGGATATGGCACAAACTCATAAGAGATAAGTACTTGAAAAAAATTATGGTTATTGAATGGATAAGGTTGAATAACCATAAAGTGAATGCAACATCGAGGATGTGGAATAGCAGGGTACATTCAGTACATGTAATCCTTCATTGGCTACGTTGGACACCAGGGAAAGGATGTAACATATATCCTGGTAGAGATCAAATTATTGGCCTAGGACAAAAGGCCATCCTATTAGATCAGATGAATATAGTCCTCACTTATAAAGGGATTGTCTCCCTGGATATGGCATCGGTCTTTCAAGACCCGATTACATATTCTGAAAAGTGGATTAGCGCAAAGGATCTGGGGATCTTTGGTAATTTAGACGTTGAATGGGAACAATACTGTAGAGATTTAAATGAGGCAGGGATTTCACTATGTGAGAAAGAGGACACTCTTATATGGACAGGAGGGGATTCCTCTGGTAGAAAGACAGTTAAAAATATGTATGCAGCGCTTATTTCAACCTATGAGTGGCCACAGAGGAAGGGATGGAAATATCAGTTATGGAAATGGGAAATCCAGTTGAAAAAAAACTTTTTATATGGTTAGCTGCTGAAAACAAAATACTAACGTGGCAAGTATTGCAGGGTAAAGGTTGGCAGGACCCTGGGCGGTCCTTTATGTAAGTTTAAAATTGAAAACGTTGATAATCTCTTTGTCCATTGTCGATTTATCCAAACTGTCTTGGAAAGTTTAGCTATCCGTCTCAACAAACATTTTCGATGGAATGGACGGACATTCTGTTATTTCTTTGAGGCCTAGATGAGAGATAAAGATTGTACAATTTCACTGGCAGCCCATCTTTGCTGTAACATATGGCACGAAAGGAATCTAGTAATTTTCGAAGATAAAAATCCTAAGTGGAAGGTTGTCTTTATTAAAACTCTGAGGAATTTCTACCCTGGTAACAACCCAAAATTAAAAGATGTTATTAAAAGGAGCTCGATGATACAGGTCACTGATCATTTAATTGCCTTCTTCGATGGGGCATCTATTTTAAAAGGATTGAATTGTGGGGCTGGGGGAGTCTTCAAGTTTTCTACACAAAAAGTTTGTAGATGGCACATAAATGGAGGAAGTGGCACTAATTCAAAAGATGAATTGTTGGGGGCCTGGGTGACTTTAATCTTGGCAAAAATGTGGAATATTACGAAGCTAAAAATATTTGGAGACTCTAAGGGTATTATTGACTGGCTCAACAACCTCTGTACTTTACAGGCCAACAATTTATAAGGCTGGAAACTCAGAACAAAGGAATTATCTTCACAGTTTCAAGAAGTCGGCGATATTCATATATTGAGGGAGTTCAACAAAGAAGCAGATCTCCGCTCCAAACAAGCCTTGCTCG
>CBVK0100745132.1:0-11009 GCA_900067695.1 Picea abies | reverse complement strand
ATTTCTTTAATAATGACACATGAAATACATTATGCACTCTCATGGATGCGGGAAATGGTAGCATGTATACAACTAGCTCTATTTTTTCTAATATTTCAAAAGATCCACAATATATTCTTGCCAACTTTAGGCAACTTCCTAATGTTAGCGATTTTTTTTTCGCCATCACTTTTAAAAACACATGTTCGCCCACTTTAAAATCTCTAAAAACTTTGTTCTTTTCTACATAAATTTTTTGCCTATCCTGGGAATTCTTTAAATTATGCTTGATCTTTGTCATCTTCTCTTCCATTTACTTCAACAATTATGGCCCAATAATTTCTCTGTCTATTGGATTATACCAACTCATTGGTGTGTTACATTTTCTTCCATACAATGCTTCAAACAAACTCATTTTTAATGAGGTCTGGTACCCATTATTGTAAGAAAAATGCACTAAGTGGATATAATCCTCCCACTTTGATGGCTAATCTATCACATACATTTTGAGCATATACTCAATGATTTTGTTGGTCCTCTCCATTTTCCCATCTGACTCTGGTTGATAGGTTGTCTGAGATTTAGATTTGTCCTAAAAATTTCCCTTCCAAAAATTGGAATTCAACTTTGGATCTCTATTTGAAACTATTTCCTTAGGAACTCCATGTAACCTGACAACTTCTTTCATATATGTTTCTGAAATATTTGGTGCCTTGTGAGTAGTCTTTACTAGAACAAAATGTGTTGCCTTAGTTAATTTACCCACCACCACTGTGATGGAATCATGTTGCTTCATTGTTCTTGGTAGTTTTGTAATAAAATCCACTGTGACTACTTACCACTTCCATTATGGTATGGACAATGGTTGTAATAACCCAGGTAGATATCTATGCTCAGTCTTCGCTTTCTGGATTTCTAGGCATCTAGCTATATAATTAACCACTTCTTTCTTCATTCATGGCCAAAAGTATTGGTTTCTTACAACTAATATTGAATTATGATATATTGGGTTCCCAACATATGGAAAATTGTGCATTCCCCTCAACATTGTATTTTTCAGCTCACAAGAATTCAACACATGTATTTTTTCTCTATATGTGAGAATTCCATCTTCTTGCAACTCATTATCTTTAAATTTCTATTGTAAATTTCTTTGTTGTAATGTTTCTTTTATTTTTAGATATTGTTGATATGAGTTTGTTTCTTCGATAATTTTATCTTTCATATCAGTCTTGTACATGTTAATAGCTACAATATGCATCTCATGAGTTGTCATGTTGAGTGCATTAGCCACTTGATTTTTCTTTCCCTTGATATGCTTAATTTCAAAGCCATGTCCACTCAGAAATTCTAGCCATCTAGTTTGTCTGGCATTTAATGTGGGTTGTCCAAACAAATGTTTCATACCACAATGGTCTGTCCTTAGCTCAAATTTCCTACCCGTGAGGTAATGTCTCCACATTTTTAATGCATGTACAATTATTGCTAATTCTAGGTAATGGGTAGCATAATTCCTCTCGTGCTATTTTAATTTTTTGGACTCATAGCATACAACATGATCTTTTTGTGTGAGGACTCCACCAAGCCCTTCCTTGAATGCACTAGTGCACACCAAAAAATATTTATTTGGATATGCAATCTTCAATATTGGCATACTTGTCAAGATGTCTTTTAGCTACCGAAAACTCTCTTCACGCTTGGGAGTCCATTCAAATTTCACTCCCTTCTTTTGCAAAGAAGTTATTGGGCTTGAAATATTTGAAAATCCTTTTATGAATCTTCGGTAATAACCGACAATAACCATGAATGATCTGACCTCCGTGACAGTTCTTAGCACTGACCATCCTCTAATGGCCTATATTTTATCAGGATCAACTGTTATCCCTTCTGCTGAAATTATATGTCTCAAGTAGTGAATATTTTTTTTGATATAAGATGCACTCATTTAGCTTGGCATACAATTTATGCTCTCTTCAAACTTGCAACACCATTCTTAAATGTTTCTCATGTTCCTCTTTTGACTTAGAGTAGATGAGTATATCATACATGAATACAATTAAAAATGTGTACATGAATTCCATGAACACTCCATTCATCATGCACATAAAAACAACTAGGGCATTTGATAGTTCAAATGGTACTACCATGAATTCATTATGACCATTTTTTGTCCTAAATGTTTTCTTGTTGATGTCTTCTTCCTTTATCCTTACTTGATGATAACTTGATCTCAATTCGATCTTGGAAAATATTCTTGCACCTTTTAGCTTACCAAATAAATCGTCAATCCTTGGAAAATGATATTTGTTCTTTATGGTGACCTTATTTGGTTGTTTGAAATCAATACACAACCTTAAGGTTCCATCTTTCTTCTTCACAAAGATAATTGGGGCACCCCAAGGTGACACACTTGGGTGTATATACCACTTATTTAACAATTCTTCAAGTTGCATATGCAATTCCTTCAATTATGGTGTGCCCATTCTGTAAGGTGTCTTGAACACTGGGGTAGCTTCTGGCACCAAATCAATAGAGAAATCAATGTCTCTCTTTGGTGGAAGTCTTGAGATTTCTCCAAAAACATCTTCAAAATCCCTCAAAACTAGATGGTCTTCAATGCTTGCCACTTTATCTTTGGCTTCCTCTTCCATATGGGCTAAAAAAATATGGCATCCCTTCCTAAAGATCTTTTTCAACTGCATGGCTGAAATCTTTGTAACGACTACAACTCTCGAAATACCTTGAACCTTTCCTTGCTTCCCGTCTTCATCAAGACAATTTATTGTCTTGTTGTAAAAATCCAGGACAACATGGTGTTTTTCAAACCATTCCATGCCAATTACGCAATCATATGAACCTAATGGTGTGATGCTTACATCTACCTTTGTATTGATTTCATTCATGTCTATTGGACAATCTTTAACTAGCTCATTGATTTTTTGCTAAGGCCCTGTGGCTAACTGAACTAACCAAGATTTCTTATGCTTACTCCTTTGCAAGTGAAATATTTCAACAATGTTAAAATTTATGTAACTATGGCTAGCTCTAGAATCAATTAAAATTGTTATGGGACAGTTATCAATCGTACCTTCCACTTCAATCACAGGGTATTGATATTCTGCTCGCTTGTTTTCCAAGGCTGCATAAATATGTGGCATGTTTCCTCTCATGTCTTCCATTATTTCATCCTCCTAAATATTGTGGACAAGTCTCATTCTTTCTCCTTTGTGAGGGAAGTCCTTATATAAGTGATTTGCCTCACATCCCCAACATTGTACATGTTGTTGCATTAGCATTTTCCCAAATGAATATGCAATCTTGTGCTCATTTTTGGTTAACTAACCTTGTTGATTTGCTTGGGAGTTGTTTTTTAAAAAGGGTGGCTTAAAACCTTTCTTCATTTGATCCTTTTTACCCTTCACTTGTCATTCCAAGTTTTTTGGAATATTTCCCTTCCTCTGCTCTACTCATAAAGATTATTTTCTCTCCTTATGGCTTCTTCCAAAGTTATGGAGTTATCATATTGTATCTTGTCATTGTAGAAGGATGGTAAGCCACTTAGAAACCTTAGGATTTTGAATTTTTCATCCTTTATGAAGTCCATATACTTCAACAATTTAAAGAACCTCTTTTCATATTCATCCATTGTCATTCTTCCCAACTTGAGCTCAAAGAAATCTTTCATATTCCTTTCATAGTAATGCTCAAACAAATATTTCTCTTGGAAATGTCATTTGAACTGCCTCCATGAGATCTTGTTCTCATCAAGGTGCTTAGATTTCTTAAGTTGATCCCACCACATGGTTATATTTCCTTGCAAGTGGTAGGTTTCAATCCTAGCTTCTACTCTTGAGGGGTAATCATTAAACTGAAAACATTTCTTCATTTCCAATAGTCAGGCCTCGACCTCTTCTCTTTTCTTGTGCTCACCATTGAAATTTGGTGGCTTGTTTTTCCTGAGTTCACCTTGCAAGATGTTTGTCTCGGGTCTTCTCCTTTGCCTCTTAATAGGAGACAAACTTGGGCTTCTCCCTAGCTCTGAACTTGTATGCGTTATTATATTGGATTTCCTTGGATAATGATGGCACCTGATCCTGCTTCTTACCTTCCTATCATTCCCATGATCATCATTTCTGCTATGGGATCTAGATTCTCTCACTTGTCTAGCACTAGTTGTTTGCTTTGTGCCAAAGTATTTGTTAACTTTATTATGCAACATATTTAGACTCTAAAGTATCTCTTCCCGGGCTTTCACAATCCTTTCATTATCATCCCTATAGCTCTGCACTTCTCTATGCAAGCTTCTCATAGTTATAAGATCTTGCCTGACTCTCCTTCCATTATACTATGTCTCAACATTTACCATGTTGAAATGTAGACATATTATATATTCCTAATAGTTGTAGATACCTAGGCATCTTCCATAACTCCATTCCTCATATAAGAATCAAATTTTTTTTCATATACCTCTAATTCTCCAAGAAATGTGCATGTAGTAATTATTGTTAGAACATGCATAACATAAAACATTTCATTAATTAGAATACATGTTATCATTCATATAATTTTACGAATAACACAATGCACCGAGACAAAATTTGATTCCTTTAGACACATTCCTATCTGAAACATCTCTCCAACGACTGTACTCATGCCTTAATATGAGTTCTGAGTGAAAAGTCACAACATTCACATGCTGCAATTTCTACTTATTTATTGCTGCAAAATTACATTATTATTTATGAGATAATTTTAATGCCAAATTCAAAATTTTGGGTGGATTAATGTTTTCTCCTCCTCGATACCTTTCCAACAACTATTCGTTTTCTCAAATATGAGCTCTGCGCTGAAAGTTATGGTTCAGAGAAGTTTAGACTGTTTTTCCCATTTTATCTGTGTATGCTACAAGTGTCTTATTTATTTTTCTGTACATTTTCATATACCCGGATTCTAAATATGGATCCATTGTTGTCTTCTATGGTTCATAAGATTTCCATAGACTGCTCCTTTTCCTTAAGCGGACTTCTAAGTAAGGATTTATTCTCTCTGGAAGTAAACTAGTGCCAAATTTTTACCTTAATTGTTCCAGTTGTAACTTTCTCATACAAGCTTTGTTTTGTGCCAGGAGTATCTCATTGGAAAGTTTTCTTCAAGTTATTTTATATAAAATGTAGAGATAAAGTGTACCAAAACCTTTGATACACTATGTTCTCGTGGATTTTGATTGCCCAAACACGTCGTTTTCGAGCCTCAAAATCACCTCGAAAGTTTGTGACCTTCGAAATCCTGACAAAATTGTAGAAAATTGTTTGTTTTATTGTTATAACAATATTTTAAATTCCATTCGTCGATCTCAAATCAGGTGAAATCTCAGTCGTTGATCTAAACTCTCTCGAAGATCGGTGATCGACATTTTCCTTTGGGTGCATGTAACAATTTTCCAAAACTGTTGACTCGACTGTTGACCACTAACCCTTTCCTTTGGAAACTGATTTGCACTGCATTACTAAACTGGTCGACTTGACCATTGGCAGTTCTCGTTAGCAGATGAAACTCCTTACCAATTCGGCCAACCCGATCATTGGCCATCGACCATCTCTTGGATGATGTGGCAACTATGCTAACGTGGCATGGCATGTGGATGTTGGTGTGACATACATGTCATCTTGAGGTGTCAACTTGGCTGATGTGGCATGACAATTCATCCTCCTCTTTTCTTCATCGACCATGAACAACTTCTTTTGGATGAACCGACACCTCATCGAATCTGTCAACCCCCGACCATCAACGCTTTCTCTTGCTTGATTGATATGCTTTGATAAAATGACTAACCCAACCATCGGTCGTCAACAATTTTCGTTGGTGAAATAAAAACTTTGTCAAATTTTTTGACCTGACCATCGGTCATTGGCAATTTTCATTGGCGATTGAAACACTTTGCCAATTCGGCCAAACCAACCATCGACCATCGAATAATTCTCTTGGCCAACTCCAACACTTTTAAAATTTCGATCAAATCCCATATGAATTTGGACTGTCGATCTACCATTCAAGATGATCTTGACCATTGATCCATCTAACTTTTCCCAACTTTGTCAACAAGTCTCGACCATCGATTTTCTCTGTTTTCCAAGCTCTGAAAGAAAACTCTAGTCGTCAATCGACTCCAACTTCCCAACGGCTAAAAATGATTCCAGATTATCGATTCTCTTCCTTTACAAACAACAAAAACCTATCCTAGCCATTGATCTGCTCCTTCTTGCAAAACTCCAAAAACCTTATAAGTTTTTAAATTTATTAAATTGAATCTAGGTCATTGATCTCGAGATCAAATGTGATCTCAGTCGTCGATTCATCGAACTCTCCTAGCTCCTTCGACCTCCATCAAAATGTGAATTTCAACGTTCCAGGTCGAATTTATCTCTGCAACTCTGTAGATTGACGCCATTAAACCTCTCTTCGATGGATATGAGGCAAAATTGACCTGAATTTGCTCACGAATTTGGGGATTTTACTCTAGTTTTCTCTGCTTTCCCCCAAATTTGCATAGACAGAAATATGTAACAATGAATTTGAACAAATTTGCACGAGTTCTTGCCCATACAATCTTGGTGTTTTAACCAAATCTCTAATACCATATTGTAACATTCCCCAGCCAATCTGAGGATAATTACATGTAGAATACTCATAAATATTAAAATTTTCTCTGCTAACTAATTTTCTTGTAGGTTACCAGCTACGAATTACAACCAGATCTAACTACTCTATGTTACCATTAATTAGATGCATCTACAACATGCTAAAATCATACATGAATGCAATTAATAACTTATTACAATAGCATATAAATTAGTCGCATACACATAGTTCAAGCACAATAATTAAAACTCATAATGCAAGACATAAAACAAATAAAACACTTATCTTTTAAAATCATTGTGCAACCAACTGCTTGGGACGGAGGTTCCACCTAGCCATAAACTTTTTGTTCCAATTCTCAACAGCAAGTCACCCCCGAGTTGGGGCTAGCAATCCACAAAAAAGGGTGGTCTCTCACTGTCCACTCATAGCTCATAAATCCCACAATCCATTGGTACTATCCTACAACTATCCCAATTTTCCACTAGCTCTTTTCTTCTCGACCTACCCAAACCAAGGAATGTACCCCTTCAAAATCACTGATCTTAGTCCCTTGGGAATCCCATTCATTTATTAGGGTTTCTCTAGAACAGGTAACCAGAAATATCTCTATTGGGAAAACTCAAAGGAACTCATTGTTAGGAAAACTACCAGCAAACAACAAGTTTCTCTGGAACAGGTAACCAGAAATATCTTTGTTGGGAAAACTCAAAGGAACTCACTGCTAGGAAAACTACCAACAAACAACAAACACTTGTTGTTACAGTGCAACTCACATAGGATTTCATTCTTCATGCTTGACAACCTAGATTTCAGTTTTCTGCTCCAAATGTCCTCAAAAAACGCTCCAGCTTGCTCCAAATGTCCTCAAAAAACGCTCCAACTTGCTCCAAAATTCACCCTCCATGGTTTCTCCAACTCCAAGATCTTCTTTTTTGCTCGTTGCTTTCTGCTTATGCCCAAAATTGAATGTCTAAAGTTGTTGTAGCTCCCCATATAAATTTCCTCTCTTTTGTCTCACTTGCTTGACTCACACACTTCCCAAAGATGATTTTACTCAACCCCCATGATTCCAATAACTATGGGATGTGAATTTTCACACCCACCCTTTTACATGCATTCAATGATTGGCTTTAGGGACACTCAATCATAAAATATAAGTTTAATACATAATAATAATAAAATTCAAGAATGTGGGTGGAATTAATAGACATGAGTAATCCCCCTTGGACCCCTCTCTTAGACATTCGCTTAGACCCTTCCCTCTCTTGTGGATTAATTCAACCCCCATCTTTATCCATATCCCCCAATAGTTGGCATCACATTTTATTATTAAAATTTAGAAATACAATTTGCATATACATCGATTGGACGTGGCCACACATTATATCTACATTAAGCATTAATTAAAATGGGGATTATCGTGGCCACACATTATATCTACATTAAGCATTAATTAAAATGGGGATTATAGTGGGGATGTTACATTCCCCATACCATAGTCGATCCCACCTCTTTTTCATGTGAACAACTCCCCTCCTTCTCGTGTGGACAACTAGTGATGGTGTGATCCGTTGGTTTTTGTGCATATCTCCTCGCACATTTGAGGATTTATGTCTTTGGGGTGGTCATTCAAAATTCAATTCATGTTTCGACCCTTTAGGTGGATTGTCCGCTTTGGATATGGCTCATTCTTCTCTAGTGCATATAAGGATTTATATCCCTAGTTGGGTGCATGCTTTGTGTCAATTTCATACCTCAACATGTGTTTGTTTGTGGGGTTCATTACCTGTTTTATTGTTGGCACTCAATGCCCTATTGGGAGGAAATTGTTCAATGTCAGTCATGTTTATTACTCTTTTCAGGTTTCTCCTGATTTTTCGGCCATTATCTTCTGGCTATGGCATTATTTGTCTCTTAATGTGAGTGGTTTATTTTCATTGCGTAAAATTTCCCTTGTCCGTTATTTTTGGATTTGGGATTGGATGCCCTGGGGGGTGGTTGTCTTCTCGCTATTTGTTACAATGGACAGAGATGGACCCTCCTTGGAAGAACTTCATGAAAATTCTCTAACATCATGAGGATATTTCTCAAGCCAATTGCTTTCACTCCAACAACTTTCAACAAAATTGGGGGAATTTGAACTTGCTTTGGCCTCCTTGACGCAATGTATGGATGAAATGGAGCATGAAATACAACACTTAGAGTCTCTTGTTCACCCACAACATTATGTCTCAGTGTCAATCAATTATGGCGCAACTTCCCCTTGCGAAGATAATACAGTCAATAACAATGAAGATCGTGGCACAACACCTATGGACACTAAGGAAGGACCTCTCCAGCAGACCAGGGCTTTAAGAATTCAAGAATTTGCCTCTTCTTACCAGTAAATGTTTTTTAAAGTCTTGTGGTTATTAAAACAAATTTTCAAAGATGTAATTAGTAGATATGATCAAGAAATAAATCTGGAGAGAGCTCCAAATTTTGTTGTCTTAGTTATAGAATTATGTACATGCTTTAAGTAGTTTTTGAAGGCTTTGTATGACTATTGTTTTCCTTGGCACATCTCTTTTTAATATAAATATAGTTCGGTTTCGTTAAAAAAAATATGAGCAAATAATGGACATTTAGGAGAATGGTTGGAATGAACCCAAACTTGAGGATGCAAAGTGGACATTTAAAAGGATGGTTGAAATTAACCCAAATTCAAAATCAAATTAATGGCAAAAAAGTTTGTAGAATTTGGGAAGGATCTCAAACTTAGTTTAGATTGAGTGAGACTCTTAAAAGAAAAAGTGGAATTCTTACGTGGATTTAGTTTGTGGCTATGAAATTTCCTTCATAGTGAAAGTTCATGGCCATGACTGTCTAGAAGTACGGATTCAACTTTTTCTTGTAAGAGTGCCCCTCCATCTAAACTAAGTTTGAGCTCTTGTATGCAATCTTAAATTCTGCAAACACTTTATGTCATTACTTTGATTTTGTATCCTTAAATTTGGGTTCATTTCAACCATGTTCTTAAATTTCCACTTTGCATCTTCAAATGCAGGCATTCCAATTTTCCTTTTATATGTCCATTATTTATTCATCATCATTATTTTTTATTATTAATTTTTATATTTTTTTTCCATAAAAAAAGATTACAATAATCTAAAACCTATCCACTAGTTTATAACCATATTTTCAAGGATGATATCCCAATATGTTTCCACTCTCACCAATTGATTTGGAGACATTTAACTATTTAATGAATTAAACTGAGTCGACTTGTAATCAACCAACCAAAAATAATTTACCCTCATACTCTAGAAGAAATGCGCACTTTTATAGATATTTTTATATATCTATTCCATGCTTGTTTTATATTTAATATTTTACTTACCCTTAAATCCATATATTTAATGATTTTCCATTCAAGTATGTTAATCAAATTAAACTAAAAGTTATACTTTTTTTTTTCATTTTATATTTATATTTAATATTTCACTTACTTTTTTATGTATATCTTTAATGATTTTCCATTCAATTAATGTCGGTCAAATTAAACTAATAATTATGCATCAAATTAAACTAATAATTATATATTATTATAGTTAAATTTTTTTATAGGATTTAGCCTATTCCTTTTTTAGATAAAAAAGATTAATTTTTTTATAACTTTTTTAATTTTTTTTAATCTCTTTTTGAATTTGAACTTGTATTTTTTTATAAAGAAACTTGTATTCTTAACTATTACAAAGAGAAATGTTTCATTTGAAAAAAAATCATTAAACCCTCTCAAATTGTATACATTTTATAAATTAATACAAATATTCAAAAAAATCTTATAAATGAATTTAAATTTTATAATTATTCTTAATAAATTTAAAAATATATATATTTTGAAAAAAGATATATATTAAAATGTAAAACAAACCATTATTTTTTTTTATTAATTTAAAGAAAATATTTTGAAAAAATTCTTATATTAAAATAGGTGTAGAAATATTTTATTTCTTAAATATTGATTACATTTAAGTTTTTTTATATATATAATTATATTTTATAAATTTTAAAAAATATATATAAAAAAAACTTTATATTAAAATGAATTTAAATTATATAAATTTTAAAAATATTTGAAAAACCCTTATATTAAAATGAATTTAAATTTTAAATTTTTTTAAAAATCTTGTATTAAAATAAATTAAATTTATTCATTGTTACTCCTACATTTTAAAAAATAATTTGAAAAAAATCTTATATTAAAATGAACTTAAACTTCTTTTCCTTTTAGTATGGTATTTTTTTCAAACAAAACATAATATTTCTCTGCAGTTTTGAATAGAAATAATGTTTCTCTGCATTTTGCGGTTTTGAACGGAAATAATATTTCTCTGTTGTTTTCAACG
>CBVK0100745131.1:0-11009 GCA_900067695.1 Picea abies | reverse complement strand
TCAACAAATTTTTTACTTTGTTATATACTTTCAAAAAAATTAGGTTTGTTATATACTTTCAAAAATTAGATGTTGTTGTGCCTGTCAACCGTCATTTACTTTTGCCCTATCTTCCGTGATATACATTTTGTACAACATTTCCCTAATATACATTTTGCACCAAACACTTCGTTTCATTTACAATCCGACCCATTTTCCACAATTTGCTTTCTAACCTCCTTGGCAGGGACTGCGCTGCCATGCAGCCTTGTTAATGAAGAAGCCACTATTGGAGATTTTTTTTATTGCTATGAGATTAGTGTAGGTTGTTCTCATTATCCATGGTGGTCTAGAAAGTTGTGAGAATTGATATCTATTTGTTGTAAATTGCTCTAATGTATTTAGTATATATTCTTGTTTTATCCAATTTTGTTTTGCTAACAAATGGATGTGGAGTTGTAGCTTTTAGTTCAATTGTAGGATAACGTTATTTGTTGTTAATTATTCCAAAAATTTATGAAATCTTTAATTTGGTGATTTTGTTGTTGTTGATATTGTCCGCAATCATTTTTGTTAGCTTTATATCTATTTGTGCTTTAGCCCAATTGGAAGATTTATATTAGATTAGTTTTAGAGCAACCATAATCTCCATTAACATATTGCATTCTACATTTAAATTGAAATCATTAAACCAATTATCATAGTCAAGCCATAATTTGGAGGGTTCATCATAACAAATGGGGAAAGGTCTAATTGGACCTTTTTGTCGAGTGAAACTATGATGTTGATGATGTCCAACATTTTCCCACATCAACTTTTTAGTGCTAGAATGAGGTCGGTGACATGCTAACCCAAGTGGAGCCATGTTCTTTAAAGAATGCATTAACCACTCATGGCTCCTCTCCACATTCTTGCATGGGATCAAGGTTTGAGTCTTTTGGGACCATTACATGACATCGTGAAAAAGGAAACTATTCTATTGTTAAAATTAAAATTCAATGGTGAAGGGGAAACCATTGCATTCATATATGCTAAAAAATGTGATCTTTTATGTTAGTTACTTGAAATTTTTGAAGAAGATGTGGTGTGTATTATTTTTCCTCACTTTCAAAGGGAAAATTCGAGCCTAGCATAGGGAATTACTAGTCAAGTCCATTCACAACTAGATGAATTTCAAGGAACTCTTCTTAGTTATTCATGATAATTATCAACTAGAAACATTAGTTTGTGAATTAGACAAGTTTTATAGAAAGAAACATGAGTCCATCAAAGTTTGCAGTATGAAATTCAAGCAATTATATCATTGATTTCATGAAAGTGATAGACCTTCTAGGCAAGAGAGGGTTAAGTGGTTCTTGAATACTCTTTTCTTTTATGACAATGAAGGCCTACCATTAGCACGTAAAGAAGATTTGTAGAGTCTTATAAAATCTCTTACATCAAAACAAATGAATGCATGATAGATTCTAAGAACATTCATGTTAAGGACAGTAATGAGTTGTTGGATTCTTAATATTTTCATACTATGTTGCTAGAATATTTTGAAGATACTCTTTGATGAAAGATTTGAAGTATCCTTCATTTTTACCTCAAACCTATATTGGTTCACGAATGCTACACTTGATGAAAGTAATTCACTAAAAATATAGACAAGGGGGAGTGAAACTCAAGTTAAGGGTATTTGTCATAGATATATTCTTTTACAACATGATATTTATGAGCTAAAAGTGGCACAAAACGAAATGTTAATATCTCATAAGTCTTAGTCCCAATTTTTTTTTAATAAGAAAAAGGAGAATGATTTGAATATGATCAATGAAGGGTATGATAATATATATCTATAAAGTGTATTTATGTATGATAAATAAGCCCACCTTTTTGTAGTGACAAAGTCTAGTGAAACTCCATGACAAAGTCTAGTGAAACTCCACCCACATATTATCCAAAGTTTATTGTCCAAGAATAGAAAGGGGAAAAGTTTCTAGATGTAGCATTGTTGTCTAATGATGGTGCTTCTTCTCAAGACATAGTTGTAAATGATATCACACCATTCATGGACGATGTCAACATTAAGGTTGTTGAGTATTTAATTAAAAAAAAAATTATATTACACTCAACCTTTATTAGTCCCTGCCTTGGATGAGGAACTTTAGCTTTCGCCCCGTGGTCAACTATGGTTGACCGCATATTAAATGGTGCATTTTGTTTCATTTTGTTTTACTGCACTTTGAACACTAAATGATTGGAAAAGCATGAAATAGACTGTGAATGCTTAAACAGAAATCTTGAGTCAAATGAAAAATGGTTTCTCCTAATATACATAATAATATTGTGTTGAAGATTAAGGTTTCAAATTACATGTGTGGTATGCATTTGTCGCTGGTACCTTCTAGAATTCTCTGATTTTTATTTTTAAATGCACAGTGCTCATTTGCAGCTGGTACCTTCACGAATTATCTATTTTTTACAGTTAAATGCACAGCTTCATGGCAGAGGAAATCACATTTGAGCACTATATAAGTGTGTTCGCAGAGATGGAATCAACTATATAAGAGTTTGGTCTTTCATTTTGAATTTCGTAGAGTACCAAATTTTTGTATAGTACAACCGCTTTTTCCCTAGAGTTTGTTGATACGCTTATCTCCACCTTAAAAGATAATTTATTTGTAATGAAACATTAAACAACTAAACAGAATTAGAGCTCTATAATACGTAGTTGATCAAAGCAACTTGTGGTTAGTTCATGTGCATTATTCGGAAATTGGAGAAATTAATAAAATAAAATGATTTTATTACATTCACTTAAATTATGGTATCAAGAGAGACACAAATTAGTGTTTTGAGTTGCTTTCACTCTTCCCATCTTCAAATTTGTAATGAATGTTTTGGTCCAATTGCATTCATCGTTCCCCAATCTGCATTCAACGTTATTATGATATTTCATTGGACTCCATGGATTCCTGAAATTTGACGTTCCACATTGAAAAATTAAAAAATAAAAGATAGATACAAAATTTAAATATGAATACATTCAATGTTGTGGGCATTGACACACAAAGAGCCTCACACGTGTGAGGCTGGAGCAATAAGTATCCATTCAACGACTCTTTGTTTGCCTCTTCAAAAAGATAAAAGTATTCGTCGCTTGCACTTATTTAAGGAATTGAAAGCAGAGAAATTAAAAATCACTTACCTAATTTGTTCAATGAGGCAGGGACTAGCTACTTAGCAGCTAGTAATCTTGTTCATGTATGAATATTGTCATACTTAGAACCTAGGGAACAAACAATCCTAGGTCATTAACCACTTGTCATGCGCAATTGAGGTAAAGATGTTTTTGAAAAGTGGGTAACCACGATGAGAAGCATTACAAAACAACCAAGCAAAGAATATGAGGTAAGGGAGTTATTTCAGATGTCATTCCCGCTTTCAAATAGTATAATCATCATTTTTACGACATCATTGAACGCTCGATGGAATCATGATTTTCTCAAAAGTCATCACAAAGAGGCAAGCATACTATACTCTATGCTATAAATGCATTCTATAATTCTTGAAAATTGTCAACTCCTTGTTATATAGTATATGAGCTTCACATGTACCTATGTGGCACCTTGAAACTCTTCTAGGTATTGATATCTTTTGATGGATACATTGGTTTTATGGTTTTACATAATTTTGAATTAACTAGTGTAGGTTAGGGTAAGTCGAGATTAATGGTTAAGAACATTTGTTTCCTCCTAAGAGGTCACAAGTTCAAATTCAGAGGGGGGTAGGGTATGTATACCTCTGTAGACTTTACCAGTAAAATCGTTGGGCGGAGGAAGTCTCATACACCAGTTTGGTGTCTGGCTTGGCCGTGACCTCAAAAATAGATTATTATTAATAAGTTTTTTTTAGTTTGTTGTCTTTATTCACTTTCTATCATAAACATTTTTTTCCTACTTAGTTTAAGCTTGTTTACTTATATTTTAGTTAATTAGTCCTTAAAGGCACTGACCTATACATATTACTTGTTCTTGTGTTTCTTGTTTATTTATTTCGTTAGTTGTTCTTTTACTGCATAGTTAATTGTTTTTCAATTCTTTTCATAGAATAGTTCAATTAACAAATTTATTTATTTTACTGGGGAGATCAACAACTAGTCGGTCACACACACTCGCATGACACGTGGTCGTGTTATTCGACTGCAACCGCTATAACCCCAGGCATGCCAACATGACCCCTCACGTGACACACAAGGTTAGTCAAGATTTTTGAACCGACGACTTCACATAACATAGTGCCTTAACAATACATTCCATCATCGACTATTCTACACCCCGGGGGTTGTTCGACTAACAATTTTGAGTCTACGCTTTGTTTTCTATTTTTATTGCATATGAAGATTGGATTACCTGTGCTTTGATGTGATTGGTGGCTAAAATTATTGGTCTTACACATGAAGCATATGTTGAAGCACACATTTTGAGAAAGATTTGAAAAGGTATCCTTCAACCTTGCCCCTTTTCCTAATTCTTGGAATAATAAATCATTGAACTAGAAAATCAGGTTAGGGGCATTCAATACATATATGTGCTCATACAAAGAAATCAATAAGTAGAAGGTTGCACATAAGAAATGATTATTGTTCATAAACTTATTTGAAGGGGAACAAAGGACTTACTATAAATTTGATTGATACATTTATCACTATGCTAAATGTTGTTGGAAGAATCAAGGGACCCAAACACATATTTGATGGTGGCAATTGTTATGAATCAATGCAACATTTATTGACGCCAAGAAAGAGGATGAGTTAGAAGTTTTAATTCACCTAGTTTACAAACTCGATTGTGTGTACATCTCAATAGGTCGATAGCTCATAAATTACAAGTTCTTAGGTGAGGATCTTTTGGATAATAGAGCATAGAAGTATGTAGGATCTCATAATACTTTTCATGAGCTACTTACTTGGAAGCTTGATAGAACATATACAAAACATTTTTGTAGGGAGTGTTGGATAATTCTACAAGATTTTTCCCTACCATTCTTGACCAAGAACCAACTAATGATGAAAGAGGGCCCACCTCCAACGACCACAATTCCCCCCTAATATGGGCCTAATACTTTCAACAGCTTTATTAACACTATTGATATGTGTGCCTAGAGGCTAACTAATGATGGAAGAGAGCCCACCTCCAATGACCAAAATGCCCCCCTACTATGGGCCTAATACTTTCAACAACTTTATTAACACTATTGATATGTGTGCCTAGAGGCTACATTTTTCTCATCTCGATGCTCACATGCCAACTGGATTTTTAATGGCACTTTTGTATGCCTAAGAGGCTATTTTGTTTAATTCCTTTTAGGAAATTTTGATAGTGGGGTCTTCTAGTTTTGCACTAGCTAGTGGTTACTACTTAGCTACACATTTTTTTATAAAGTATAAAATGGTTGTGTGGACTCTATTAGTATGAGTAGTTTACTAACAAGTTATGCTTATGTGAAGAAAAGTGTTGGGTGTATTTTCATTATTTAAGTGTAGCGTTTCCCTTTTGGATTCCACACTCAAAACCTAAACTTTCCAAATTCAAGACAATTTTATGATAGCAATGTGCAAATCTACTATTTAATCTAAACATAACAACCCTACTAAATTTATGGTAACAATGTGCAAATCCACTAATTACTTTGAACATAACAACCCTGTAAATCTTGAGAAATGGAGAGCAAGACACAATTAGATATCCTTTATTCTTAAAGATTTCAATTTATATTTTTATCAAGTGAAGTTAAGTGCATTTTACAACCCAACGTAGATGATGGATGGGATGTGTAATGTACACTAATAAAATAAAAACTAAGATCCATAATATAAATGTGAAAAAAGTGACCATACTAATAAAAACATGTGAAATAAAAAAATCAACAACATGAATATTAAAAAGGAATATGAAAAAATGACCATAATAATTAAATAAATAAATATTAAAATAAATTAGTTTAGATTTATCTTAGTCCCAAATTTCCAAGCACTAAATGTTTTCATCTTGATTTTTTTTTAATCCCTCTCAATGTTTAACAAATATGATATTAAAATTTAAGATAAATTTACTAATTATATGTCATTACACACATCAAAAGCTTTGGTAGTCAAAATTTGTTTTTATCATACATTTTTAATTAGTTGTGATAATATCTTATTTCAATTTAACTTTGTTTGATATTTATGTGATGTTCTATTAATTGCAAATCTGCTTTCAGATTTGCTGGTATTACATTCTTCAGCATTTTGAATGTCGCAGAAAGACATAGAGCGATCCATAGAAAAGATTAAGAGAGTCATGAGTCTGTAAATACCCGATTTAAAAGACGATTGTTTGGCTCTAATACCAATTTTGTGTTGTTACACTATAGAGGCTTCCTCAGATGGAGAATGAAACTTGATATTGACATATCTTCATTTCTTTTGGTTACTTTATATTGCTCTATTTCCAAGGAGAACAATCTCTATTTAGAGTGCTCCATTTTTTTGTTGGTAAATAAAATATAGGTTTTCATCTCACTACTAAGAGGAATTTATATGTAAAAAATGGTTTACTTTTAAATTTTAGAATTTTCCCTTAACACTAAAAAAATGGAGAAAGTTGTAACCGTTAAGAATATATGAAATATATATTTGGTCACTATATAATTCACATAAGATTTAAGCACAAACAATTAGTTAGCCAAAATTCTCTATTCTTTTGTTGGTTACATCATTTGTATCATTAACATTTTTATGAAACTAAGTAATTCAACAATAGTAAATTCATTGATTATAATTAGTAGTTAACTAATCTGCACAAGAGGCTAATTGGTTGGGTCTCCTCTTTCTATGTGATTTATGTTCTACTCATTCTCCCATGTAGATAAAGATATGAAGTGATTTTTGGTGTTCGGAATGAGATGCAAAATGTCACTTGAGAAAGATTGTTGATGTGTCTTGCTCACTAGCTTTTTTAACTATATTGTACCTTTGACCTCAACCCTTGGGTGCTTTTAAAAAATCATGTGCCTTACCTCTAAAGGAATTTGGGGGCTATTGTGGGTAATACTATATGTCGATTTTATCTCTTGGCCCAGTGTAGATGACACTTATACTGGTTAGTTTGTTTGTTACTTTGCTCACCACTATTTATGTTGCATTTGTACATCTCTTAAATGCAACATAAGAGATATCTCCTAAAGAGGATGAGGCGATGTCTAATATTTGGATGAGGGTTGGTTACGAGTTTCTTTTGACTTGAGTCTTTTAACTTTTTTTTATGATTATTTTGGATTCTTTCTTAATTATGAATTGTTTGATTTTGAGTTTCTTGGCCATGTCTAATCATTTTCCCAATGCCATAACCATTGACATATTGTTAGTAGAATCCCTTATTTTTTGAACATTTAGTTACCAAAATTATATGAGTCAATGTGTTATAGATGGATTAATGAGTCAAAACATAAGACAAATATCTTTGCCTTATCCGACTACTATTTTGACCTACTTAATTAAGTTGTTGATGAGGCAATGTGTAAAAGTACATGGAAAATATTCCAGGGAAGTCCTTTGAAAGCCGCTTACTAAGTGAAACATTCTATAATATATCAACCCATCCCATTTGGTAACTAAAAATTGCATAAAAAGAGATATAACTCCACAACACTATTCTCTTTAGTTATGTAAGTCAATTAAGTTATTAGGTGATATAGCATGGTTCCACTTAAATATATATTCTAAGCAAGTTCAATGAGGTCCTTTATTGGCCTTAGTTTACGAAGTGTTTTTAAAATCTTGGGTTTACTTTGGTTCTACTCAATAGCAAGCTCTATTGGTCAATCAAGTTGGTTATAATTGACAAATTTGACCCGATATAACCCTCTTTAACACTGTATAGAACAAGGCTACAAAGTAGCATATACCTATCGTTATGCAGGAATTGAGAATGGTTAAATGGCAAAGGATGAATGACAACACATTGTCATTCAACCTTTGTCATTTAGCCATTCTCAATTTCTACATAGCAACATGTATATGCATTATGTAGCCTTGTTTTATGTTGTATTGACTCATATATTGGGTAGTAGTAACAACCTGAGTTAATGGTCTATGATAATTTATATTTTAAAGCTTTGGACTTGAATGGATAACAATTGGTTTGCTATGTTTTATGTACCTTCTCTCAAGGTACCTCAGCCTATCGTTTGATAACATACAACATAAGGCTCTCTATTTGAGATCAACTTTTTTTCTATTTGAAGAGGGATATACTATAAATATGCTATGTCGTTCCATGGTTGATTGCAGTGATTCCCCCCGTCTCTTCACTGTTCTTTGTTTTGCAAGTGGCAGAGTTACATAGGTATGACAAATTTTAATTATGTGACATCAAATGGTGATTATGTGACATCATATGGTGGCTTACAACTTTATGTTTGTTTATTGTTCATTATATATGATAATTTCTTTTACAATTGAGTAATTTGCTTTAGACAAGTTTCTCTAGTTTCTTTGTCAACTTTGTTGAAATAATTTCATCATCAATGTTTTCACAAACAATATAAAAACCTTCCCCAAAAAATGATGTCCCTCATACTTTGACATACTTTATATTAATAATTGTTCAGTAAATGCAAAATATCACTTGAATGTGTTGATTGTTGCTATTGATAACTGATTTATTACGCTTTCATTTTCTGTGTCAAAGGTTGTTTTAGGATTTAGTATTATCACGGTGGGTGTGAAAGAGGACCTATGTTCTTTGGTTCTCCTTTTCCTATCTTGGATTTACTCTCCCTTGAACAGTCTCATGGAAGTTATAGCACATGTTTCTATTTTCCATCATTCGGCAACAGTCTCATGGAAGTTATAGCACATGTTTCTATTTTCCATCATTCGGCAACAACAACAACAATCGATTGATATACATGGGAAATGTTGTTTTTTCCAAGATAAATCTCGTGTGATTTATGTGTGCATGTTGCCATGTTTTTGTTATTTTTATCTCTCTTGCATTTTATTTCCTAAGAACAAATGCAAAGTGATAAAGGATGAGATTTTGTATAGAGGGGTGCAATGAATGCTATCTTGTGAACATTGACTTGTAAAGTTGGCATTGAATGTACTATTGTGATTAAACACTAAAAATATGTTTGGGATATAGTTAACTATGAGAAATGGAAATTAATGATTATTAACTTGTCGAAGGATCTACATCTCATTGAATGCGGCTAGTAAACTCATGATTGACATTAAAGATTAAATATTGTTGAAATACAATGAAGGTCAAAAGGATGCAGTAATTATGGTCAAATGATTTGCCATGGACTATATCAAGTTGACAAATCCACTCTAATTTAAATATTTAAGAATTTTAGAAATCTTAAAAGTATTTGTTAATTGATTTTCAATTCAATGAAAAAGAAGTTAACTTTGATCATTTTCAAATTATTTACCATAAAAATATCAACAATATAAAACTTGAAAATAAGATAATTGTGTAGTAAATAGATTATGTTATTTAATGGTTTTTTTTTATTATAAATATTGCAAGATTTTTAATAGAAATTTGGATTTATTAAGTTAGATTACTAAAAAATAATATAATGTTACTTCAATAAAAATAAAAACAAAAATAAAATTTAGAATGTATTTGCTTGTGCTCTCATTATTATATTCATAAATGTTCATAAAATTAATAAAAAAATGTTAAAACCAAGGTACGAAAATAAGTATGTTAATTTAAAAGCATAATTGTAACATTAAGCATTAACTATAATAATGAAACTTTCCTACATTTCATTCCTTTGCCAAGGAGGTTGCCAACATGGCTCAACAAGACAAAAATTATTGTTATAATCATGTTCAAATTCTAATAATCTAAATGGTTTTTCATGCCTTTAATTATCACATTACTAATACCATAGTTGCCAATAATGGCTAATAACTATATAAAGGAAATTAAGCTTTCTTTTGGACATATATGTTAGTATCATTACCAACATCCTAAGATGTTCTAGTCCATAAATTTGTAAAGTGTAAAGCCCTTTATCAAGCTCTTAAATCCGTTGTATCTACCTAGATTATAGAAACCATGATTACAACGCCTACGCAATAAGATTTTGAATTCATCCACCAATCATACAATACGTAAATCCATTTTAAAATGGTATAAAAATAACAAAAAAAAAATACTAATATTAAACATTTTAACTTTTTGAAATAAGCTGATTTTTTTTTGTCAAAGACCAACTAATATGTGGTCAAAAGAGAACTCATCGCTATATACAGCCTCACGACATGTATAATAAGATGTAACCTAGATTTGTAGTGTTTTTTCCAGTAGAAAATTTCTCCATATATATTAATATATGTTGTTTTCAAATACAGAGTATCAAAGAGTAAGTACGTAGTCAACTAGTAAAACTTCACCAAAACAAATACTGACACCACCATCGGGTAGTGTTAAGTCAAAATGAATCCAATACTTACAAAACATACAGCCTTTCTGAGACAAACCATATAGTCTCAGCATTAAAAGCCTAAATTTCACCAAGTATAAACAAAAATAGAGTAAAAAACAAGATATAATAATGATCCACATCCCTTCCAGGACCATACATCTCAGGGAAAAAGGCACATAGATAGTGGGGGGCCCTCCTGGCCATCCTGCCATTTGGAATATAGAATTCTTCCTTCCGAGGCCAATAGAGTTTTCTTCGAGAAAGAATTTGCTTCCTCGTTATCTTCCCTAAAGATATGTTCGAACTTTAAATCCTTGAAAATAGGTATAAGGGACCTAAGCTTCTGCTTCCAACCTATAAGAGATGTAACGCAAAGCTTTCACTTGTTATTAATCCAATCAATCACAATCTTTGAGTCCCCAAGTACCTGAAGTTGTGCAATATCAAGTCTAGTGGCTAAGGTTAAGGTGGCCCAAGCACCAAGAAGTTCAGCCCTTGTGTTCGAACCCACACCACAGTTGAAAGTCCACCTGTAGATAGTAGTCTCCCCAATC
>CBVK0100745130.1:0-11009 GCA_900067695.1 Picea abies | reverse complement strand
ACAATTATTATTATGGATTGACTTTATCTCTCAAATCAACTTTTACTTCTTAAACTTAAAATAAAAAAGTAAATAAAATATATTTAAATCTCTTTACGTAAAATTAAAATTGAATCAAAGTAAAAAAGTAACTCACCTCATTTCAGATGTCCAAATGTTCAACCCTTTAAAAAAGCTAAAAATAATTTCTCAAAACGACAGAGAAATGGAGATTATTCTTTTTCCCAGACTTGTTGATAAGCCTCTTGATGAACATGTTTAATTGCTTCCAACTCCTATGTATCTTGGATGGATGCGATTTAGAATCGAACAACTAACTGAAAGCCTTTTATCTTCCTCCCCAAATGTGTCTAATATTTATTATAATTAATATATAATTGTTTGTAATTGTTTAAACAAGTTTCGTTTATTTATACCAATTACATATGTATTGAAGTAAAGTTAAAATATTTTAAATATAGTAGCATTATTATAATATTAAATATATGGAATCATGAATGAGTTTAAAATATTTAATTAGATGAAAATCATAACTATGGAAAAAAGTAACATAAAACATTATTTAATTATTTAATTAAATTATTTAAGTAAGAAAAACATTCTTGCACATTATTATTATTGGTAATTAAAAAAATTGAAAAAATAATGATATTTTATATTAGAAATATTAAAAAAAACTAAAAAAAAGTTATATTAATATCACCATATTAAAAGGGGTAAACAAATGTCATAAAATATTGCTATTTAAAAATAAAATATATCTTTAATTAATAAGGTTTACTCATCTTGCCAATTATGAGATCTAGTTAGCACCACCTAAATCTTATCATGTAAATATAGGGTAGAGTAGCTACAAAGATAAAATGCATACTTAGCTTCATTGGACAATAAATAAATAAGTTAAGTTTAGTATATTTAACAATACCTAAACTTTATCCTATTTATAATATGGAATTTTAGGTTTTGACTTCTTATTTCCTCAATAACATTATCATATTGTTTCTTGTCAATTTGATTCATAGACAAACTCACAAGAAGTCATCATGAGTTGCATTCTAGTCCTAATCTTCACATGGGAATATCTATAGGAACTAATTTATTTTCTTTCCCGATGTTGATCAAATAAGTCTACGGAACTTTGGTGAGCATTCATGTCAAATGGTTTACCAATCATGTAATAACCTTGGTTTACCTATTGGAATACCCGGTAGTTGTTACAATATCTAAACCATTTTTTTTTAAATATTTGATTATTTTTTAAACAAATACTTAATTAAGACAGGAAATTAGGCAGGATGCAATCCATTAAACAAAGTTCATGATAACAAAGGAATAGGTTCAAACAATTAATATCATACCATAGCATTTTCACCTATTTTTTCCATTCTTTTCTTGGGGTGTTTGTGGGGTTATATGGTTGGGGTGTTTGTGGGGTTATATGGTTTAAGGGTTAGGGATGACAAGAGTTGGGGGTAGTTCTTTTCTTAGGGTGTTTGTGGGGTTATATGGGTTAAGGGTTAGGGGTGATAAGAGTTGGGGGTAGTGGTTTAGTTGTTAGGGATCAATGGATTAGGATTTAGGGTTAAGTTAGTGGGGTTACAATCACCGAGAGTTAAAGATGATTAGGAGTTTATGGGATTATAATAGTTAGGAGTTAAGGTTAGTTAAGAGCTAGAGGGGTTATAATGGATTTGGGATAATTTTAATTTGGGACTAATGAGGTTCTAGGGGTTATGGGTTAATAATAATCAAACCAATGGAAAATTTTACTATATAGAGTCATATGATCCTTAGGATCCCTTTAGTCACTTATACAAAGGAATATTTTTATTAGTGTATTTAGCTATGCGAACTAAGAAGTCTTAGCTATCTCATACATAAATGTTCACAAACCACACCAAATTGAAAAACTCAACTCTAATGATCATGTCATAGGCATAGGAAGGGATTGAACCATCAATCAATCTAGCAGTCACCATCCATCTCCTTGAAATATAATCACTAGTAGAGAATGATCATGTTATGAATTGTTTATATTATTATCAAAAATAGGTATATAATTAAAAAACATTACATTTTTTTAAATTAATGATATAATAAATATAGATAAATAACTAAATAAAATAAATATTAAAAAAAAAACATATAAGAAATGTTATATGTTATAACATATAACATGTATATAATGTCATATATAACACTAGAACATAATAGATATTGTGTAGATGCCCATTAATCAAACCCCTTAATGGAGACCCCTATTGAGTCATCGACCCCTTGACCCCATGGTGATCAAGGATAAAGGAGGGAGGAAAAATAGAAGAGACAATGAATCTCATCTTCCCATGAGGAGGATCCCACCTGCAACAGAGGATGAGAGATGAACTTAGTAACTTTTGTTTGAAAGTGATAGAGGAGA
Source organism: Picea abies (assembly GCA_900067695.1). Lineage (NCBI taxonomy): Eukaryota > Viridiplantae > Streptophyta > Pinopsida > Pinales > Pinaceae > Picea > Picea abies. The sequence goes on along the minus strand of CBVK0100745130.1, from coordinate 8,590 downwards.
GGATATGGAACCCACTATGATATATGAGAGCCATTACCATCCCCAATATCAAAGAAATGACACATAAATCATAAGTTAATCCCCATTTGTATGTGGAAAGATGATTTTAAGGTAGATTATATCTAAAAAAATAAGTTTAGGGTAAATAAATTTTATTTTGGGCAATTGGTTTTTCTAATGTTATTCATTTGAAGAGAATTGATATTTATACCTCTCACAAATCCTCGAGAGATCTAAGATTTCAATTTGGGGAAAATTCTCTTTTAGATAATATTAATTAGAATGGTATAATATGCAAATGCAAAAGTTTAAAAAAGAAAAAACGTATTGTAGAAACTATTGAGTCTTGATCGGAAGGAAGTATGGAATGAGGGTCTGTAGCTACTGTGCAAACCCTAACACAACTATATTATCAGATCTAGAATTAGAATCCTGCAGACTGTAGACAGTCAAGATGGTGAATAGTTACGAGGATCTCTCCCCGGGGCAGCGAACCCTAACACAACTATATTATCAGATCTAGAATTAGAATCCTGCAGACTGTAGACAGTCAAGATGGTGAATAGTTACGAGGATCTCTCCCCGGGGCAGCGTGGTTTGCGTGGAGTCTATAGGGAAGAATTGGCTGATTATGAATTGGATCTGATGGAGAGTCAAAATATTTGGAGCTCACCAGGTGTTAATAAAAGAGGATTTGGATCTCCTCTGGAGGTGTGGAATGGGATGAGTGGTCCATCCCCATCAGGCGCGGTTGTAGGTTTTTCTCTAGGCTTTCCAACTTTGAGCCATCCCCAGACCGAAAGAAGTTTTGGTTTGGGATTGGAAGTCAGACCAAGCTTCAATGGTAATGGGTTAGGCCAGGCATCTATGGTGGAGGGATGATCAAGCCCTATTTTTCCTACTCTTTCCCTAGTGGTTGACCCATATTTTCCCTCATCTTGGAAGGCAAGCAACTTTTCTTCTTTCTCAGGGATTTTTTATAATGCATGACCCTCTAATCTAGGGTTCCTAGGGTCTCTATCGGTCTCAGATATTTTTGGAGGGGACTCTTTGTGTTTCAATCCCTCTTCTTCTCAGCAAGGAAACCATCCTTTGGGCAGTGGTTCTCTCTCAGTTAAGGAGGTTTCCCTTGATTCTATTTTGGTTTCTTCAACTCTGTAGGTGGGGGATTCTAGAGGGGAAATCGTCAATGGTGATGGTAATGGTCAAGAGGTGAGGCTACCCGTCTGATTCAAGAGGAATACTTTTCTTATCCTAGTCAGATAACCCTTTGACATCGAAAGAATAAAGGGGTCAAAACTCATGGGGACGTAGATCTAGTACTTGGGAAAGACATTTCGATTCTAGAGGCCATGGACATGGCCGAGACGGTTCTGGTGGGAATGATAAGGGGTAGATACTTCAACACAAAATTTCTTAAGGATTAGGTGGATGATTCATGGGGAGTGTTTTTGGGACAAGCTCCCATCGCCAGAACCCTAATAGGGGGTGGTTTAGTTTCAGGTTCAGGAATTTTGAGGAGGTAGAAAGAGTTTTCAAGAAACCCTAGTCCATTGATTTGACACCCATTCTGCTCAAGCATTGAACCATTTTGTTCGATGAAAGCAAAGAAAGGATTGACATTTCTCCTTTATGGGTAAGGCTCCCAAGTATTCCCATGGGATTTTGGACTTGAAATTTTTTTGTTGAGCTCAACAATGCAATAGGTTCATTTATGGAAGTGGATATGTCATTTATTGAATCTGGAGAAATGGGGGTTGCAAGGATTATGGTAACCTTGGATCTATGTGAAGGGTTTCTCGAGGAGCTAAATCTTATTTCTGGTGACAATTTTTTCAAGAAAAATCTCGACTATAAAGGTACTCCCTTAAGGTGCAGAAGATGTCATCAACATGGCCATAATTCCAGTTAATACAATCTTCCTTTCCATGGGAAGTTTGGGAGGTCAGGGGAGGGGGAATATTTTATTTCAAAGAAATGACCGACTTCCCGAGAAGGGGAAAAATCAATACACCCCAGGCCTTCAAATGAGGCTCCATTCCCCCCTCTACCTCAAGATCAATAGGTGGTTGATATGCATTCAATGGTGACTCTGAGTGAGGATCAAAAGGAAGTGACAACTAGAGAAAGAGTGAAGGAGATCAGACCTCAGGACATGGATTTGCAGCTGGAGCACGTTCCCCTCTTGGGTAAGACTTAAATTCCCCACCCCACTTTCAATATTTTAATAAACTCCCTCTCTCTTCTTGGAAAATATTGGATGAACTCACTAAAAAATATTCCAACCCTTCATGTGGAGAATAACCCGGCTACCCCTCTGAACCTTGAAGGCCATCCTTTCTTTGATACTCTCATCTTGGTTTCTTCTCTTACCTCCCCTGATTAGTTGGCTAATATATCTAAAATTTCATGGGAATCAATGGACTTGGAGGAGGTTCACATTACTTATTAGCTCTAGAATAGATCCATTCCCCACCTCCCCCCACATTCATGGTTTACTAAGGGCCTTGTCCAAAACTCCCTCCCTCCTACGAAAGTCTCAAGACGTTTTAGGAAATCGTTTTTCCATAAATCCCAAAAAATGGACTTGGTGGACCTTACAACAGGCAAACAACTTTCTATTAAAGGGGTGCTTAGAGCATTGGCCTCCCCTAACAGGGTTCCTCCATGAAGATCCTCTCTCTCAACTATTAAGGGTTGGTGAGCCCTCTTAAAAACCTCACCCTCAAAAGGTTGATGTCGATTAATCAATTGGACTTGCTTATTCTTTAAGAAACTTTGGGAAAGGGTTCTGATATTGCGAAGCTCCTTGTTTCTATTTTTTTGGGCTGGAGTTTCTTGTGCATTGATGTAAGTGGTAGATCAGGAGATTTGGATTTGGGCTGGAATAGTCGTTGGATCAAACCACTACATATATGGGGTTTTCACTCAGGTCAAGGGATGATTGCTTATCCTCCGAGCTTGGGGTCAATTTTATAGTTCTTAATATATATGGACCTTATTCAGAGCATGTCCAGTTTGGGGAAATGTTTCTTAGAACATATTTCTTTGGAGTCAAGGATTTTATTTTGGGAGGGGATATCAACTTTTCCTTGGGGATGGATGAAGTTTGGGGGCCTAGGGTGAGATATGATCCTCTAGTGTATTTTTTCAAAATGCATATGGAAAGGAAAAGATAGATCGATGTTCCTCGAACTTGCATCTATCCTACTTGGAGAAATAATAGAGTATGGGAATAAAGAATTGCAAAATGCATTGATCATTTTCTGGTTTCGGAGGATCTTATTGAAATTCAGTTTCACTTGTGGAAATAGGTGGGTTCAATGGGAGAGTCTGATCACTTTCCAATCTTCTTAGAACTTGCAAAAGGAATGAAAATCTTGCAAGCCCTTTCAAATTTAATGTTGAGTGGCTCAAAGAGGAATCCTTTACATAATTGGTTAAAGAGCATTGGATTCATTTTTATCCAAACTCAGGCACCCCAACAACTGTGCACTTTGTTTCCAATTTAAAGAAAGTAAAACAAACTACTATCACTTGGGCTCACCTCAAAAGGGTCAGATAAGAGCAAGATCTAAAGGAAGTCAAAAAGGATTTAAATTTCATTTATGAATCTGATGGGGGAGGTCACTCTTCTCCTTATTCAAAAGATTGTCTTTTTCAATTGGAAAAGAAAAAAACAAGGAAAATTTTAGAAGTCAAAGAGGTTTTTGGAGATTGAAAAGTCATGTTATTTGGATGGAGAACGGAGATGAGAACACAAATTTATTCCAAGCTTATGAAAAAGGGAGAAAAATATCCAATACTATTTGGAGTTTGAAGAATAGTAAGTGAAACAAAGTTTCCACTTTTGAAGGTTTGGCTAGGATGGGTAAGATGCATTTCTCATCTCTTTTCAAACAAGACAACCACTCTTCAATGGTATAAATTTTCCATTTGGATGGTTTTTCCCCAAGATTTGTAAACAAATATGATAATAAAATACTAATGGAGGAAGTAACCAAGGACGAAGTAAAATAAGTGTTTCATGGATTCCAAAAAGACAAAATTCCAGGGCAGGATGGTTGAACAGATGAAATCTTCTCAGGCTTTTTTGACCTAATAGGGAAGGATATTTTAGAGGTGATAGAAGAATCTAGGAGGTATGGTCACATTCACCCACCTCTAAACTCAACCTTTATTGCTATAATCCCCAAAAAGGACATCCCTCAATCCTTTGAGGATTTTAGGCCTACTTCTCTTTGCAATGTGATTTACAAAGTGATAGAAAATATCATTACCAAGAGAATAAATCCCTTTCTATCAGAATCCATCTCCAAGAAACAATTCAGTTTCTTGGATGGTAGGAAGATTCATGAGGCTATTAGGGTGGCTCAGGAAGGACTCCATAGTATGAAGACAAAAAAATTAAAAGGTGTGGTAGTAAAGATTGACCTCTCTAAATCCTATGATCGAGTTAATTGGTTGTTCATTTGTCTTCTTCTAACCCATTTGGGGTCTGAAGTCCCTTTCATCAATTGGGCCATGAGAATCATATCCTATAATTCTTTTTCATTTCTCATAAATTTCTCAGCTTCCCATTTTTTCCATGTTGAAAAAGGACTACACCTAGGATTCCCCCTCTCCCCCCTCCTATTCTTACTAGTGATTGGAGGTCTTAGTCATGCTCTAGCAGATGAAAAAGTTAGAGGGTTATTTTGTGGCATCCCCATCACTCGTACCTTGGTTTTAACTCATCTATTATTTGTGGATGACGTTCTTATTTTCTGTAATGGTCATAAGGATGATGTTGAAACTATATCAAATGTATTTGCTCTTTTCAACAAATCCATAGGTATGCATATCAATGTCAGGAAATATAGTCCTTCGATTTCTAATATGAGCGAGGAGGAAAGAAACTTCTATAAACTTAATCTCTCTTTCGAGGTCAAAGATTTTGACTTGGGGATAAAATATTTGGTTTTTCAATTAAATCTAAATTGTTATTTAAAATATGACTAGTTATGGTTGATTACAAAGTTGGAAAAGAGATTGAAGCAATGGAGTCACAAATGGATCTCTTGTGCAAGGAGATTGGTCCTGGTTAAATCGGTTTTAGAAGCTATTCATGTTTATTGGATGTCATTAGCCTTGATTCCTATAGGTATTATGGAGCATATTTGCAAGTTATGTTTTAAATACTTATGGGAAGGTTCATAGGAAAAAGTTGTGCTACCATGGGTAAGATGGGAATCCCTGGTGCTTCCAAAATCCCTGTGAGGTGGGGTATAAAAAATATTTTTCTCTTTTCTTAAGCCTTGGCTGAAAAATTAAGCTAGATATTAATCACTTATGATAGCCTTTGGACCAGTGTGATCAATAAAAAATATATCTATCCATCCACCCTTCTTGACCGGATAAGGATTCCATTGAAGAAGAATGCCAATTTCTTGCTCATTTCGAAGTCTACTTCAAAATATTTTGATGTTGTGGGAGATGGATTGGCTTGGAGAATTGGGGATGGGACTAAATTCCATATTTGGGCCGATCTCTGGTTGGGTAGTGATGGTATTCACATTCTACCCCTTGAATTGATTGAATCTCTTCATGACCACATTTTTTTCCACCTAAACTAGGGAGTCGACCCTGCGAGGACAACTATTTGCAATCAACCTTGGTATGATGCCAACTAATTGGATTTGGAAGGGGATTTCGCATTGTAGTGGACCACTTATACTCGGGCCCTTCAAGCGAAGCACATACGCATAGTGGATCAAGATGATGAACTTATATGGAAATTTTCTCCCTTTGGTCACTACTCACCAAAATTGGGATATATTCACCTGAATATAGAGAGACATCTCATGGAGCAACTCTGGTGGTGGAATATATTGTGGAAGTTCCATTGCCCTCGAAAAGAAAGGATTTTTATGTGGTTTTTAAATGTAAACAAAGTCCCAACTTTGGATAAAATGTGAATTGGACATCTGGAAGGTCTGGGATGGTGTTCCCTTTGCAAATCAGATAATGAAAATGCACTTCATCTATTCCTCCTATGTCCATTTGTCATCCATATTTGGCAAGAAGTTATGCAGGCCTTGGGGAAAAACATGAGGTGGGTAGGGCCTTGAATTGAGAAGGATTGGAAAGATTAGTGTGCAGATAGTTCCTATCGAAGGGTTAAATCCCTTCCCCTTATAGTGGCTTGGGGGGTCTGCTTAGCCAGAAATTCATCTATTTTTAATGATAAGACACCCATCCATGATATTATTGCAGTACAAGCTCTCAGTATCCTATCAAACTTCCCTCAAGAGAAAGAAGAGGGAGCTACCAGGATTCCTCCTGTTGTGCAGATTGATCATTCACTCCCTTGGGTTTATTTTTATGGGGCTTCCCAAAATAACAATCAGATCTATGAGGGAGGGGTTATCCACTACTTCACAGAAAATCATCATTTTAATCTTTCTATGGGACTTGGGAGTAGAAGAAACAACTTTGCTGAACTTTTGGCTATGAAACTGCTTCTTCTCTTTGCTAAATAAAAATGGATAAACACTTTACAAATCTTTGGTGACTCAATGTTCATTATAAATTGGGCAAGAAAGTCACAATAACTTCATCACATTCAACTACTTTCTATTTTGGAAGAAATTTTCATATTACTAGATTCTTTTGATTATATTTATTTACAACATGTTTATAGGGCCCACAATAGGGAGGCAGATGCACTATCTAAGGATGGTCTTCTATTGGATTATGGGAAATGATTAATCATAGAATATTTGGATGGCGATCATTTTGCTTATTATCACAGGAATTTTAATGAGATCCCCCCTCCTCTTGAAGCTCTACCTTGAAACACTTTTTATGCAGATGTTCTTCTAATCAATTTTAGTTTTTTTGGACCCCTTCTTTGCGGCTCTTTGTAGGATTTTACAGGTCCAGTCTACAAGGGATATCTTTTTGTATATTTTTTGTGAAATCAAGATGCATTGATGTATATGGATGGCCTCTCTGTCTTTGTATGAGAATGAACTTCTACTTCCTTTCTAAGTGACTCTTGTGTACCTTGCTGGTATTGTTCTGATCCATTTTTTTGGCAATTTGCAAATAAATGGCAGCATGTATTCTATATAATGTAAATTTTATCTCGATGAATAAAATTTACGCTTTTTTCTGAGGGAAAAAAAAAAGTCTAAAAGAAGAAAGAAGAAAAAAATACAATTAGTCAACAAGTTATTTTGGTGCAACTTTGGTACCTAAGAAGCATATGGTTCCTTAGCATTGTAGCTTTCACAACCCCGCCCCCCCCCTATTATTATATGAACTCTTCATAAAATAATGAGGACCCTTAAATTTTTTATTTGTTTTCTTTATTTTAATGATTTTACTCATTTAGTTCTCAGTTTAATTTGTTTGTAAATATTTCCTTTTGATTATTTTAAATTTCATATGATAAGTTTTTTAAAGTTTTTTGTGATTTGTTTCAATGATTTTTACTGATTAATTTAATCCAATTTTATTTTTAGGTCATTTTTGCAGAATGCTTAAATTCATGAGGGAAAATAATTTATATTAAATACGAACTTGATTAACAACTTGTTGATTTAACTGTCTCAAATGCCAGATAACTTAATCTCAAGTGACATGTATTTGGATCAGAGAGACAATTTATTGCAACACATTTGAACACCCAAGATACTTGATATCATGCATCATCAATTATATACGGATCCAAAACAATTACTCATAGGAACTATTTTAGTATACCAGATGTTTGGATACCAGATAATCGTTTCTCAAGAGGCTTGCATCTGGATCCAAGAGGAAGTTAAGTGTGAAATTATTTGAGTTTTTGTTACCTCAAATACCAGATATTATTCATTTGCAATTGTATATCGATCTGGGAGTTTAGTGATAAATATTTTTGTGACATCATGGATTCTCTAGATACTGGATACATCTACACGTTTGATTTACATTTGGAATTTGGGATAAGGGTTGTAGAGATCATCTCGAATCACCCAGATATATAAATAGCCATATATATGAACTTCTATCACACATATGAACTTCTATCAGATTATGTTTTCAAGGTTAACCTATGTGACATCTGGATTTCATCCTATGTGTCATTCTATTGGCACAGGGGCAGACCTAGAGTTCAACGCTACAACAACGCACCAACAAAACCCTAACTACCAGCCCTTTTGGCAACACTTGCGAAGCAGGTGAATTCTCACCCGAGGTAGAGGAAGGGGTGGTTGCAAGACTCCAGTGTATGCAACCTTAGCTGGGACACAGATATCTGATTACAACACCTTAACAAAGCACATAACACTTATAGTTCATTAATATTCAGCCTTAGTTTACAGTGCAACTAAACCCTAACAACAGTTTAGTGCAGTATTTATACAGATCCAATAGATTCAAGTACTAAACATACCAACATAGATCAGATCTAGCATTTATTCACATTAATCAACACTAAGCTACAATATCAGATCCTTCTAAGCATACATCAGAGCACTAAGTATTCAATCACATAGACAAAGGAACACCCATAAAGCAAATAGCAACCACAACGCAGGATATACGTGGTTCACCCCCA
>CBVK0100745129.1:0-11009 GCA_900067695.1 Picea abies | reverse complement strand
TATATTCAATCTTTGGAATTTCTCAATGTGCTTTGCAACTGAACCCTTTTTCTTGAGATTTATCAATTGGATGAAGAAGATATTTCTCCTTGGATCCTCATAGTGTGCTATCATTTCTTCCATAAAAATTGTCCAAGTGACGAGTGATTTGTGAGAACAAAACCATCGATACCACACAAAATTATTATGTTCTAAATATAATAACACAATTTGTACATTTTGTGTGTGTGGCACATCATGTAGATCAACAAACTTCTCCATCTGGAGTATCGATGTGATCAGATCCTTTCCATCAAACTTCCTCATATCTATCTTAGGAAAGTGGTTGGTCTTCAACCCAAAGTTGGAGTTTCTCTAGTCTTTATTCATATTCCTTGTGTCATCATGAATTTCATGGGATACATTTTCACTTTCAGGTGGCCTCTCTATTAGTAAATTTTTCAATCCTTCCATGATCTCCCTTTTTAAACCATCCATCTTAGTATCCATTATTGCCTCCAACTTAGCTTCAGTTGAATCCATTATCCCTTGTAGTTCATCTTTTTTTAATGTCTTCTTTTGTAAATCATTTATGTCCCTGTGCATTTCTTCACCTTCATCAAGAGTCCAAGTAGGACTGTCTGAAGGCTTATTTGGTGTAGAAGTTCCCTTTTTTGGTTGAATGTTGGCCAAGTATCACTACAAGGTAGGAATTCCTAATTGGCTTAGGCAGAGGTCCTCACATACAAGGTAGTGTCAGGTTCTATAGCTCTCTGATATAAGTGCGGGGTCCAACAATAGTACTCGGCCCAATATCTCAGGGCACTAAATAAGGAGTCTTTACCATGACATTAGCCGTACTATCCGACTACCCAGGTACTAGACACTGATATCCCCGATTGTTGTTCTCAGTGTACTATAGAAAGAAGATGACCAAAAGGTTTACTTGGTAAGTCTTAGGATTCTAGGCGGTCTCTCGATATATGCCAGGTACGTGGGAGCTCAAATCCGTAGTAGTGTTGTCTAATGTGCAACAGTTCGAAATGGGCCTTCTGATATACTCTAGGTACGTGGAAGAACCACATTGTCCCTGGGTTGTATCACTGACCAATAACTAAATCTACTACATTTAGAGACGTCAGAACACATCCATACCTAAAAAGAGACCTAAGTTTCTCTCAAATTTATGTGATACTCCTTTTATCCCACTTTATTCTACTTTTTGAATCACCCCAATTGGATCTTCTAGTGAAAAGATATGCACATTTCAAAAAACAAAAACACACCTTTTAAACCCTGATTTGGAGGTTGTTCTGCTAGATGGCCTTTCTTCTATTGCATCTTTATAACTTTGACGCTTTTGGGTATGAAATTTTGTTCTTTAGTTCTATGATATTTCCTCTCTGCAATGCCATAGTTCTGATCAAAATTGGATGTGCGAAGTGGAAGTTATGGTAACTTTTGTTGAGGAAAAGGTATAAAGAACCTTACTCACACATTTTCAAATCTTTTTAGGCTAAGGAAAGATAGTTGGGAACGTTACTTGGAGTTTATAGCCCTTAAACCAAAGAAATCATTTGATCGACAAGTAAGTAGTGCTAGTGACCTTTTAGTAATTATATATAACTGTACACAAGAAGAAAGTGAAAAATATAAATAAGTGTGTGTTTGGATAAAGAAAAAAGATTAAATGAGAATTTGTAAATTGACACACATGTGAGACAAAGATCAACAATCTGATTTTTTTATATTAACTTCATTCTAAGATACAAATAAAATTTCTCTTTACAAACCCCTGTGAGGGTAGGGACCAAAGTCAGATTTAGAAGTCTTCGATGGACACCATACAGAAAGACTCTGACAACACAAAGAAAAATGAAGCTAAGAATCTGGATCAACTTGCCATAGAAGCACCATCACTTGACTTTGCAAGATATTATTTATCAATCATGAAATATAATCCAAAAACAAACAAGAATACACAGTCTGCCTAAGATAGATGTTACACCTTTTAAAAACAAGCTACTGAAATATATGATTCAGTTTTGAATCCTGCTGCCTTCAGTAAGACCCTGCTGTGATCAAGATGGTTTAGCTTTCTAATAAACTCAGAATGAATGAAGAAAATAAATAATCTCATAGGTATAGGGTAGACCTTATATCATAACTTCTCTCTTATTCTCTTGCCCTTGTCTCTTCCTTTGTCTGAGTTTTTATCCTTCTCCAATAAGTTATGGTCGTTTAACTACATTTTTAGTTAAACGTTAGTTAACTTAATTCACAACTTGAGACAAGTAGATAAATAATAATAAATAATAAGGGTCAATTTTTTAAATAATAACTAATAGGTGGGACCCATTAACTTTTCTTGATTTAGACTTTGAACAATTAATATTCCCTCCTTGTTACTCCATTATTTATCCATTCAATGACAAATAATCCATAAAACATAACACCATCTAATATGCCCAAATATTTCCCTTGTAACTCCCATGCTCATAAATAACAAAAAATATTTATGTTTTTCAAAAACATAAGACTGTTGTCCCCAAAAAAGAAATATATGCGTGATGGCCAAAACATAGTAAAATTGTATCATTGCTATCCATACCATCCTATCATCCAACTATGGACCATAATTAAAACCTATTAATAATAAAATAATTAAAATCCATATTCACTATGAGAGTTTTCCCGCCTCTTGCCACTGCTAGCTGTTTTTCCTGATCCTTCTGTTGACTTGTCCTATGCAACAACATTATGCCAATTGGAGAATAATGGTTGGATCTCACTGATGATATGAGAACAATCATCTTTGAGGTGGGAATGAGAGGTCACTGACTCTAAGGAATCTTTGGAGGACTCGAAGGGAATGGCGACCTTTTTACCTTTGTCTGTTTCTAGCTCGGGGATGGCAGTCTTGAGCCTTTTGCTTGCATGAGAGGATCTAACTATTGAAACAACACGATTGATTTGAGAATTTTGATTAAATGGTGGTGGAGGAGGGGGAAATGGTAGTGATACTGCGTGCCAATCATGATGAGGTACAATGGGATGATGAACAATTTCTTGCCACCCCTCATTGGTGGGTGGTTCTGACTGCATAGATATATCAGTGGGGACATGGACACCAAAGAAATTTTGGTGAGGCTGAACGTGAGGTATTTCAGGTCTAAGTTGCAAAATTTCTTGACCAACTAAATTGAAAAACCCATCTTGAAAATTTTGGTTTAACTGTTGTGGATCCGCATAAAAATGTATTGAAAATCGTGGCCTCCTATGGCCTCTTTCCCTTTCTACCTCTACCATTGCTGCCTCAACTTAGAAAAACTCATTCTAAAAGAAAAATTCCAAATCAGAATATGAATAACATTTAACTATTCATTCATCAAAACTCTACCTAAATAAAATCAAAATGTTGGCTCTATCATTCACAAACAGAATCATATGCAATCCATCCAATAACCACAATTAATCATGCTACCAATTTAATATATAATTGCATTAGAACATGGAGTTATAGGGCCATTGGGAAAATGGGGGATTTATAATGAATGAAAAATGATAAAATGAAGGAATAAATATATGAATATTGTTCAAGCAATCTGAATACCTTTCATTTACATAAGGTCTATACCATCCACATCATCATCTCTAATTAATGTTACCATTCAGTTCTTTTCCACTCTTCCTTTTAAAAATTAAATTTATAACAATAGAACAAGAGATGAATTAAATGTTTTTGGGAAAATGGAGGGCTTGTAATGTACAAAAAATGAAATTATGGATGGGAAAGACATGGTTACTGTTCCAATGTCTTCTGCTAAAACATTTTGTTCATACAATTGTTCACCAAGTCAATCATTTCCATATTAGAATGACAAAATTTCCAACAATCAAATCTCATTTGTGCCATATCCATTTTAAATTCTCAAGATAGAGAATTTATTCGGATCCATTCAAGCAAGTTGTGACAAGGCAACACTCAATCTACCTATCAACAAAAACCTCAAGGAATATTTCACAAACTATTAAACTTTCATAAGTTTTATCATTTTTAAACCATACATGCTTTCAAAAATGATAAGGAGTTATGAAGGAGTCTTCCAACAAATATTTACCTAAGCTATAATCATAATAAGGATACTAATGTTAACATGAAGGGCTGAGAGAGATATTAGTTGCATTATAAAATATCTCACTATAACACCCAATATCCATTAATTAATTGTTGCAAAATAAAATTCGGTTCAAAACTTACTACTTGGCCACAAAAGAAATGCAAACCCTTCAGGTTTCGAGCATGCCACAGTGAGGAGAGTTGGTCTATTTCAATACTCTGGTTGAATTTCATTTCGTAAAGAAAAACCCTTATAGCTTCAAAATAAAATAGGAGGGAAACAAAGCGTACTTTTAACTATAAAATTTATGCTAACAATCCCACCCATAGTAATGCCAACGCTATTCCAAGCCACAAAACTACCATATATTTCAAAAACCAAAATTCCAAACCACAATACCGCTTCAGATTCCATTTATACCAAAAGAAAGAGGAATCCAAGTCAAAATACATTTTTCCATTTCCAACCAACACCAGAAACTTCACAAACTTTGTCATAATTTTCACTTAAATCTTTGGAAAGCCAAACACAGCCTGCATGCAAAACCCTAGAGAAAACAAGTCGATTTTAAGAAGAACAGAGAAAAGGTATCAATGAATGAAAAGTTAAAAGAAACATACCTGTAGGAAATCACTTAAAAACTATAGAGAGCAGCCACAAATTCACCGAGAAGCCAAAAAAACTGAAACACTTACTAACCAGAGTGCCCAAAACCAAGTGCGAAATGCATAGTGAAAGGTGGCAGTGTCGTGATAAGGGCAAGAATGACAAGCAGTAAATGCATGTCGCTTACCCATCCTTCAACATTGAATGCTATCAACAAAAACTCACAGATGAGCGTGCTTAATCTCCAAAAACCACTTTAAACATACGCCAACAGAACATTACAACCATCGTATATCCATTTTGTTATTTAACATAACCATTTCCAATCCGAAAATCAAAGTATGCCTTTCAACATGGATGAAATAAACTATCATATGCCCAACAAATATCAACCACTTAGTGCCAAATTAAAACATATACCATATACTTTGCTAAAGGAGGAAACCATACAATATAATAATCAACTGCCCATGTACATAACAAATGTACCCATAAGTTCGTATGAGGTTTGAACTTTGAATTTGGATAATATGTCAAAGCTTAAGTGTACCTTTTAAATGTCTAAAGAAATAAATATTTTTCCTCTTTGAATCAAATTGCTAACATACCGAACATCCACTCTTTGAAAATGTAACCAGATTAGACCCTCTGTTCTTTTATTCTCAGATCATACACCTTCTTTTATTATGTAACTATGAACCAAACTTTATGAATCTTTCAAATTTTAACAAGAGGGGCCGTTTCTTTTTCTTGTTCTTTTAAAAAGGGGTTCCACCTACTGGTTATTATTTAAATTATATAAGTAGTAATGCATTGCAACTTATTTGAAGGAAGGAATTTTATGTTGTGATTTTTGGCATCAAAAAACTGACGACTCCACAGGTAAATATGCTTTTAGCAGATTTAGAATTCAGAATTTTTGGTTTTGATAACATTAGTAGAAGTATGTGATAAAAAATGTTCAGAAAATAGTTATGCAACAGGGGGAAAATAATGGAATTTAGGGATTCATGGAATGGGACTCCATGGAGCAACTTATGGAAAGTGAGATGTATGAGGGGAATGGGTCATGTATACATAACAAACAATAAAACTCATAACTAAAAAAATGCTTTTGATATGCTCTTGAATTTTAGAATGGAGGGAAGGAAAGGATATCAGAAGAAGGGATGAAATTGAAACCAACTATGCTACAACAATGTTGGAAGCAAAATCATATTCCATCAGTTTTTCAAAAAAGGAGGATATCGTAACAACTGTGTATTAGTTTAAGACAAAACTAAATAAACTAAAAACCTAATTTACCCTTCCCTTTTTTTTTTAACTATTTATGTACAAAAGGAAGTGAAAAACATTCTTGGACTCATGTAGGATGACATTTTGCATAGAAAAACATCATTTGTTTTAGATGAATGATTAAAAACTTGAAAGACGATGCATGAAGAATGTTGATCACCCTTCCAACCAACAAATGCATGTGGCATGGGTAATGGGCCTGTCAAGGTTTAGAAAAAGTGATTACCATCTTGTAGGACCTGCCAACCAACAAGACGAGATTTAAGCTTGATATTTGAAACATGGGCATGATCAATAAAATTAGAATGATGGTTATAATTTTCGATGCTGAGAACGAAGCTAATGGGCTCTTTAAGCATCATAAGGTGACTGTTTACAATCTCCTGATCAAGGAAATAAATACCATGCACCGAGGGAGAAAATAAAGGATTCAAATGCATAGGAATGCCTTTAAATTTATCATCATAAAAAGAAATCATGCACACAGGAGAGATATGTATATCGTCATTGAATTCCTCAACCTCTTTGAATTGAAACAATGGGTTTGTGAAAGAATTATTCAATGTAAAATCTTGATTATCCTTATGGGAATTTTCTAAAGGAGACTCAACATACGAATCTATATCTCCCCTTGAATCCCTCTTTCATTTTCTTCAGAATGGTCATGATAAAGATGAGGGATAGTGCGATTCAAACCAAGAGAATCCTCCCTACTAGATTCATCCAAGAAGAGTACTTCATTGGACACAAGTTGATCCTGAGTAAAATATATGTCAAAAATATCCTCATTAAAGGGAAAGACATCAAACAAAGCTTCGTCAGAAGTAAGGTGGGTAGGTTTATTAGGGTAAGAATCATCACATACTTATATGGACAAAGCAGTAATAGACGTATGATAGTCCAAAGCAGTACTAGATGTATGATTTTCTTCTTGACTAGTCAAGAAGATATGACGATTCGTGTGATATTCATGTTTATCCTTTAAGAGCAATCCATAGGTTAACACTTCATGAGGGCCATTGAAAAAATTACATTGAGGTGGATCATGAATACATTCTGGTAGAGATTCAAAATGACGCAAGTTAGGTGGAGAAGGAAAATCGACAGTTTTTTTTTTTATGAAAATTGATTCTCCTGCGAAAATTGGATTAGGTGCTATACATCTAGACCGATCTGCTGCTTTACCACAAAGGGAAAGTGGAAAAATATATGCAGAAGTATGTATATCATAAACCCCAATAGATTAATAAAAACTAAGGAAATCATCAACAAGGTTCTAAGAAGATTCCCATGAGTTACCCTGGAAAAGAGGACAACTAACCATAGATAATTTCACATTCAAGCTCAAATTAGATTTATACAAGAACATGAAAGTTAGGATCCGATAAATTCATGAAAACAGAAAAAAAGAAGCTTATAAACATAAATATAAACAATAAATACAAAATATTAAAATACAAGAAACCAGGGAAATATGGATAATGAGTTTTTTTTTCTTCAGCTCCCCAGTATGGTCACCAAATAAATGTCGAGGAAAAGGTATGAAGAACCTTACTCACACATTTTTGAATCTTTCTAGGCTACGTAAAGATAGTTGGGAATGTTACTTGGGGTTTATAGCCCTTAAACCAAAACAATCACTTGATCCACAAGTAAGTAAAGCAAGGGACCAAGGCTAGTTTTTATTAATTATATATAACTGTACAAAAGAAGAAAGTGAAAAATATACATAAGCATATGTTTGGATAAATAAACAAGATTAAATGAGAATCTATAAATTAACACACATGTGAGACAAACATCAACAATCTGATTTATTTTTTTATTTTTTTTATATTAACTTCATTATGAGATATAAAGCAAATTTCTCTTTACAACCCCCTGCAAGGGTAGGGACCAAACCAAATTTCTCTAACAAACAAAACTGAAGCTAAGAATCTGGATCATCTTTCCATAGAAGCACCATCACTTGAATCTGCATGATATTCTTTATTAATCATGAAATCTAATCCACAAATAAACAAGAATACACAGATTGCCTAAGATAGATGTTACACTTTTTAGAAACAAGCTGCTGAAATATATGATTCAGTTTTGAATCCTACTGCCTTCAATAAGACCCTACTGTCATCAAGATGGTTTAGCTTTCTAATAAACTCAGAAGGAATGAAGAGAATAAATAATCTCACCGGTATAGGGAAGACCTTATATCAGAAGTTCTCTCTTGTTCTCCCCCCCTTGTCTCTACCTTTGTGTGAGATTTTATCCTTCTCCAATAAATTATGGTAGTTCAACTACCTTTTTAGTTAAACTTTAGTTAACTTAATTCACAACTTGAGACAAGTAGATAAATAACAATAAATAATAAGGGTCAATTTTTTAAATAATAACTAATAGGTGGGACCCATTAACTTTTCTTTTTTTAGACTTTGAACCATTAAGATTCCCTCCTTGTTACTCCATTATTCATCCATTCAATGAAAAATAATCCATAAAACATAACACCATCTAATATGCCCAAATATTTCCCTTGTAACTCCCATGCTCATAAATAACCAAAAACATTTATGTTTTTCAAAAACATAGACTGTTGTCCCAAAAAAAGAAATATACGCGTGCTGTCTAAAACATAGTAAAATTGTATCATTGTTGTCCATAAAATCCTATCATCCAACTATGGACCATAATTAAAACCTGTTAATAATAAAATAATTAAAATCCATATTTACTATGAGAGGTTGCCTGCCTCTTGCCACTGCTAGCTGCTTTTCTTGATCCTTCTGCTGACTTGTCTTGTGTAACAACATTATGCCAATTGGAGCCTAATGGTTGGATCTAACTAATGATATGAGAACAATCATATTTGAGGTGGGCATGAGAGGTCACCGACTCTAAGGAATCTTTGGAGGACTCAAAGGGAATGGCCACCTTTTTACCTTTGTATGTTTCTAGCTCGAGGATGATAGTCTTTAGCCTTTTTCTTGCATGAGAGGACTGAATTGTTGAAACAACACGACCGATTTGAGAATTTTGATTAAATGATGGTGGAGGAGGGGGAAATGGTAGTGATACTGTGGGCCAACCATGATGAGGTACAATGGGCCTATGAAAAATTTCTTTCTACCCCTCATTGGTGGGTGGTTCTGGCTGCATAAATACATCAACATGGACATGGACACCATATAAATTTTGGTGAGGCTGAAAGGGAGGTCTTTCAGGTCTGGGCTAAAAAATTCCTTGACCGACTAAATTGAAAAACATAGCTTGAAAAAGATGGTTTAACTCTTTTGGATCTGCGTCAAAATGTATTGAAAACAATGGCCTCCTATGGCCTCTCTGCCAATTATTATTTTTGCCTCTATTACCACCTCTGCCATTACTGCCTCGAATGAGAAAAACTCATTCTAAAAGCAAAATTCCATATCAGAATATGAATAACATTTAACTATTCATTCATCAGAACTCTACCTAAATAAAATCAAAATGTTGGCTCTATCATTCACAAACATAAGCATGTGCAATCCATCCAATAACAACAATTAATCATGCTACCAATTTAATTTATAATTTCATTAGAACATGGAGTTATAAGGCCATTGGGAAAATGGGGGCTTTATAATGAATGAAAAATGATAAAATGAAGGAATGAATAGATGAATATTGTTCAAGCAATATGAATACCTTTCATTCACATAAGGTCTATACCATCCTCATCATCATCTCTAATTAATGTTATCATTAAGTTCTTTTACACTCTTCATTTTAGAAATTAAATTTATAATAATAGAACAGGGGATGAATTAAATGTTTTTGGGAAAATGGAGGGCTTGTAATGTGCGGAAAATGAAATTATGGGTGGAAAAAAGAAGGTTACTATTCTAATGTTTTCTGCTAAAACATTTCAGTGATATAATTGTTCGCCAAGTCAAGTCAATCATTTCCATATTAGAATGACAAAATTTCCAACCATCAAATCTCATTTGTGCCATATCCATTTTAAATTCTCAATATAGAGGATTTATTCAGATCCATTCAAGCAAGTTGTGACAAGGCAACATTCAATATTCCTATAAAAAAAAACCTCAAGAAATATTTCACAAATTGTTAAACTTTCTTAAGTTTTATCATTTTAAACCATACATGCATTCGAAGATGAGAAGGAGTTATGAAGGAGTCTTCCAATGATTTTTTACCTCAGCTATAATCATAATAAGGATACCAATGTTAACATGAAGGCCTGAGAGAGAAAACAATTGCATTATAAAAGATCTCGCTATAACATGCAATCTCCATTAATTAATTACTGTGAAATCAAACCGGGTTTGAAACTTACTACCTGTCCATGAAAGAAATGAAAACCCTTCAGGTTTTGAGCATTCCACAGTGAGAAGAGTTGGTCTATTTCAAAAACTCTGGCTGTATTTCTTTTTGTAAAGAAAAATCCTTATAGCGTCAAAATAAAATTGGAGTGAAACAAAACACACTTTTAACCATATACTTTCTGCTAATAGTCCCACCCATAGTAATGCCAATGCTATTCCAGGACAAAAAACTACCATATATTTCAAAAACCAAAATGCCAAACCACAATACCACTTCAGATTCCATTTATACCAAAATAACGAGGAACCCAAGTCAAAATACATTTTTCCATTTCCAACCAACCCCAGAAACTTCTCAAACTTTGTCATAATTTTCACTTAAATATTTGGAAATCCAAACATAGTGTGCATGCAAAATGCTAGAGTGAACAAGTCAATTTTAAGAAGAGTATAACAAAGGTATCAATGAATGAAAAGAGAAAAAGCAAAATACTTGTAGGAAATCGCTTCAAAACTACAGAGAGCATCCACAAATTCATCGAGAAGCCAAAAAACGTTAAGCCCTAATATTGGATCACTACCCCTTAATTGGAGCATATTATATTAGTAATGTTATTTTATTTATGTCGACTTTAGGCCAGTAGTTGTAATTATACCTCCTAGTCTCCTATATATACCAAGGAGA